>JAGDQP010007653.1:32523-66324 GCA_022664845.1 Lepisma saccharinum | reverse complement strand
GTGCATGTAATGGTCTGCTCTGCACGATGAACGGTGTTTCCCATGCGAATTGGTCGAGTCGTCTTGAGCTCAAAGTGAGAAATTGAGATACAATATATCCCACTTCGCAATGCTTTGACGTACTAAGAACTAGTATAAAAAAGAGCGAATTTTCGAAATGTGTCCTGGAGGAAGGGTTTTTTTCTTCAAGAAATCAGTTACCGAGATAAGGAATAAATGAGCAGACATCAAATATTTGACTTTTCGTCAACATCAACATGTGTAAAAGTGTCTACTAACTGAAGTGAGCTAGTTACTCATGATTTTCCATTTGTCAAACCTGACATACTTCCTACTTTGACAGAATGTGACTGTGCTTACATTCTAGCTTACATTCTTGATAAGCTGCCAAGATCGATGATTCTGCTATAAATTTGATTCGATATCTGAAGAGCTCTATGATAATTTAGAATAATTATTTAAGCAGAAATATCAACACCACAAGATTCAGGAGGAGAGTAGGCCATAGTAAAATAATTGCTAATCAATGTTGTAACCATGTTTTTCAATTTTTTGTTGCATTTGTGTTATATTAAATATTTTTCAACTTGTGTATTTATTTCTAATGCATTCCACCTGTTGTTGTTTTTTTTTACAGTGTCGTACCCACTCAAAGTGTTCCATTCCTGCAGTTGTCTAATTAAAAAACGGAAAGGGCATAAGCCATAGTGCTGTTACCGCCCATAAAATTAATTTTATCTTATTTAATTTAAAAAAAAAGACCTGTTCTAAGATGGCTGTGATGAACGGAATAAGCTGATAGCTTCCCTTCCAGAAATTCCTCTATTCTTAGTATATTTCTACAATTTTAAAATAGTATACTGAGGTAAAAGCAGGCACAATGAGCGGGCCATGGCCCAGGGCGCCGACGTAACAAATTGCCTAAATAGTACAATAATATTTAAATTCTGTATGTGTGTTAGCAACAACATTATAGCCATCTTTTAAGTGGCTCTCTATACACATAGTTTTTGCAGAACTTGAAGGTGGCCATTTCAATTCTTTTAGGGTATTCATGACCGTTTTTAAAAATACATTTTGAGTCTGTAACATGAATATCACTGTAAACAACGAATTATACCAACAGGTTTTATTAACTACCAATATGATTATTCAAAACTAGAATTTCAGATTTTTTGAAGTTTCCCCTTTTCAGACAAGTAACCTTGAAATTCCTAGTTTTCAAAAATAATCGGACTGTGGAACAAACTATTCCAGGACGGACGATTCACTCAGGCTCCATTTTAATGAGGTAGAATTGTCTCTATTCATACTTCTTTTAACACAATCGCCATTATGTAGATTTACATCGATTTTATTTTATGTGCGTTTAAATTTGGTAACCTTGATCACTCACCAAAACTTATCGATTTTGGGCTTCTCAAAATCCTACTAATAAAAGACGCATCTCCCACATACATGCATTTCCTGAATGCCTGTAATGTCTACTTTACAACAGTAGAAACTAACTTTCTATGTGTAATAGCATGTACACAGGAGCCTTTTGCTCAAGCCATTGCAAATGCTAGTTTCACCGTGGCGATGAAACATGCCCTAATTCCATTTTGCTGGCAAATGCAAAAATAATAAAACCAGTTCTGAGCGGGTCACTAGTAAGGCTGCTTCTGGTGAAAATATCAAAAAGTAACAAAATTGGCAAATATAAAATGACTTTACGTGACTCTATGTGTGTATAAAAGTTCTTTAATAGACAGCAGGAATATCGAGTCATATTGAGTCCCGGGCCGCCGAATGTAGGAAAACACTTCCCTAATCAACCAAATTTGCTGTAAAAGTTGAATTTGATACTATAAAAAAGCAATATTGTAAGTTCGATTTTTGTGAAGTAAACAAAGGGATTAATAGCAGAAATATATATATAAACTACAGAAAGTTCACTTCTCTATATACACAAAATGAAACTATAGTAATTGAACGTATAACGCAAATTTTTGCCTTTATATGGTGCAGAATTTGAGAGGAAACATACAACATATGTTGTAGATGCCTTGTTATTTCTTGCAAGCGACAGATGATATTGGCATATATATGACTGTTCAGATCAAGATAGGCTATTTAGTGGGAAGTAGATAAAGCTGAGGCAAATGTATTTGTTTTTCACTGCTTGTAGGAAGTCAATATTAAAATTTCAAGTTGTTTCTATGTATTCTTTACGGATAGAATACAGTTCCCTGTTTAATATTATTCTTCTAGACGAGAATAACGTTTTGTCGTGACACTTGTCTTTAAGGCTAATTTCGTAAGAGGCCAAAAGTAAAACAAGCATTGAACTTTCAAGCCATAAATTGAAGCAGCTTGATTTAATGACCGCCCATTTAGTTTCTGTTGCACATAATAAACTGGGTAGAAGAATACAGTGATAATGAGATATTAATTACGCATTACTAGATTGAGAAGATGTTCTCTTAACGTACGTTACCTGGTTCTAGTTTAAAGGAAAGAGTTGTAATAATAGTTAAATTGTTGTTTAACCAAGTGTGTGGATTTACCTGGAAGTGAAAGAAAGAAGATTCAAGAAAATTGTTTTGTAATCTGTATGCTTTGGTCTTTTACCATTACAAGTTACGTTGTGTGTTAATGGCTACAAGTATTACAGATATTATAAATCACACACGAACAGTTTTTATCAGCTTCCATGGCAAGACAGGCAGCTATGGCCATCATAGCTTCAGGCCATCATATCTCAGGAATGACGTCTCTTGATGAGCAATCTTCGATTGTTCAGGTAACATATCAGCATTTGGCTATTGATACTGGAGGAAACATTGGAAATCCTTACTCAATACCGCCAGCAACGTGAATCGAACCTGTGTACCTCTCCAATACCCATCCGAAATTAACGACCGTTATAACTACACCACGGGGCGAAGGTATTGAAAGAATTTTTATTATCTCAGAATTCGTTACTGTTTTATGCTGTTTCGTTCAATATATTACCATCATCAAGCTGACCTAAGATTAAATCTCAATTTGTAACAGGATGCGTGTATAATTGAGGCAATGCAATTAGTAGCATAGCGACATCGTATTACACCGGCTTATGCTATTAGTTTTCGCTTCCAGGTAAATATTGATCTATTTTCTCTTCAGTTTCTGTGTTACAACAGTTTGGGAAACTACCTCAGAAACACATAGACTTTAATTGGTATTTCACTATTCAAAAAGTTATAATGAATTTAAATTAATGAACCTTATTGAATTGAAGGAACTGTAAATAAATATTGAAAATGATTGTGATCTTTGTCATGAGTTTATAAAGTGATAAACATTCTGCTTATTTAAGAGTTTAAAACAGTTCGCATCGTTTTGAACAAAAAGGCAATTTAAGCCTTGTTAACATTTGGAAGAATATTTACGATTTGCCTTTATATCTTGTTTCTGATTTTATGAGTGTGTTTATTTATCTCAAAAACTATTATTTTGATGTTTAATGACATAATTAGTGTTTTATGTAACGCGAATCAAAGTTTAGTAACAAATACTAAGGATATGAATAGTCACACTCTATTTATAGTGCTCAACATAAATGTACGGATTAATATGTCTTGTATAGCTAATTTTATAGTTGGTAACTAATGTCACAAGAATAAGTTTTAAATATCAACCCAGCCTCATTAGTTATTAAATCTATTCCGGATGAGATTCAACAAGATGTGGTATTACGTCAGATATATGAGTGGACAAAATGTGGTTGGCCCAAAACGTTGCCATCTCAATACAGGAATCCAATATATCAAAAATGCTTTGCGAGAAAGCAGAAATTACGATAGCAAATTGTTGCCTGTTTTAGGGTCGTAGGTTAATAACACCTTCAACATGTCGGAAGGAAATTATTAAATCTATACATAAACTGCATCTGGGGATCATTAAATCTAAATCAACAATGAGACAATACTATTGGTGGCTCAATATGGAGGAAGAGTTAGAAACATGGATATATATAGTTGCGAAAATTGCGCTGAAAACCAAAAAGGTAAACATCACAGTTATTTCAAGCCATGGTTAGCAGCAACAAAGCCTTTTGAACGCATTCATATAGATTTTTTTTATTTTGCCAACATAAATTTTCTATTACTAATTGACAGTCATTCTAAATAGATTCAGGTTGAATTAATGCACAAGACTAATGCAAGGATACAATACATAAACTTCAGAATATATTCAATTTCATCGGCTTTCCACAAAGTGTAGTTTCTGATAATGGACCACCTTTTTCTTCCTCGGAGTTTGTTTTGTGATGTAAAGATAAGGGGATTAAGAAATTAAGAGCACCGCCATACCACCCACAAAGCAATGGCTTAGCTCAGCAAGCGGTACAAGAGGTCAAGACATTATTGAAGCGTCAAGTATCCAAATGTCAAGTTATGGATTGGAAGGACGTTGTTAAGGATATCCAGGCGTGATTTGCGTTTTGCAGCATGTGAGTCACTTCAAGGTAAGTGACCTGCTCAGTTGGGTTACAATTATGATCCAAAAACTCCGTTCAATCGTTGGCATCAAGAAGTAACTTCATAACACAAGGCTAGGGTCTATCCTTCAACACAAGACAAAAATGTTCCAACTATTGGTGCATGGGTATATGTAAAAACATTCCTCGCCGATGGTCTAAGTTCGTAAAAGAGCAAGTGGTGAGACGAGTGGGTTCTAGAATATGAGAAGTAGAATAAACGGCCATTGCCGGACAGTATATCTAGATCAGATAGGTTTGCATTCAGAATTGATAAAACCAGAATTCGATGTTCCAGAAGACTATTGGTGGGAGAAGCGTAATCAAGAGGAAAACAGGTATAATGTACTGCCTCGAAGATCAGAGAGAGTGAGACAACCCAGGAAGTACTTTCCATGCAAAGGACATTAGGTTTTATGTAAGAATGATTTTTTAATGGACTATCATGGAACTATTACTTATATAAGTAATTGGAATAGTGATGTTGTTTAGTTATGCTGAATTTTAATGGTTAAAGATAATTAATTGGTTTAGCTTATGTTATAGGTATTTACTTTTTCTTTCAGAAAGGAGGAGTGAATGTCATGAGCTTATAAAGTGATAAACATTCTGCTTATTTAAGAATTTAAAACAGTTCGCATCATTTTAAACAAAAAGGCAATTTGAGCCTTGTTAAGATTTGGAAGGATATTTACGATTTGCCTTTATATCTTGTTTCTGATTTTATGAGTGTGTTTATCTCAACAACTGTTATTTTGATATTTGATGACATAATTAGTGTTTTATATAACGCGAATCAAAGTTTAGTAACAAACACTAAGGATATGAATAGTCTCACTCTATTTATAGTGCTCAACATAAATGTACGGATTAATATGACAAGTATACCTATAGTTGGTAACTAAGCACTGGAGGTATTGAGCATATTCAATTCAACTGATTTCTGGCATTAGTTTATTATGCATTTCCATATATGATCTTGAGAAAGATCTTAGTTAAGTCTTTGGAGTGGCATTCAAACAGTAATGCAGAGCAAGCGAAATTTGTAACCATGTTCATGATTCGGTCACCTACATTAAATATAGTTTGTTGAAATTGGATGCTCAGTCCAACGTATTGCTACGTAGAGTCATTATACTTGTTAGTTCAAATCCAGATTATCGATACTAAAGTATTTATCAACCTCTATTTTTATTATACAGTATACTACATTTTCCTTGCAATTAGTAACTTTTCGGTGAATAAACTACGTATTCTTATATTCCCTATATTCAATTAAGAAGCGATGTATCCGGATTCGAATAGGAATAATTGGACAAAATTTGGTACGTACAAGGGGCTGCTGATAATTCTTTAGTCTTTGTACCTAGGAGTGTGAAATAGAAACAAACTTCTAGTTTCTTGTGTCCAAATGTGACTCTGCTGATGAACTTTTCCCCTGTTTTTCCTGTATAAAGTAACCATGGCTGCGGTTCAGGAGGGTTTCCTTGCAAACAGCTGGCGGGTTGCGATCTAAGGGATTTATATATTGCAAGGGAAGTCCGTAAAGGATATACATGAAGATGAGTCACACACATTGAAACAACATAGCCTTTTGTCCACCACAGAATAAAAGCCGGTATCTATATTTAGTACAGGGCATTTCAGCACAGAGGACGAATCACGCTCGGGGGACCTCCAGACGTGATTGTGCCAGAAACTGTAGGGGCTGTACATGATATGATCTTAGAAGATCTGCTAAGCATATAGCGGAGATTCTTAACATCTCCCGTGAACGAGTTGGTGAAATTACTCACGACCATCTGGGCATGCGGAAGGTTGTGCGGTAGGGTGATAACATAAAATCGATTATTTAGCCGTTTCAGCGGCATGGTGATCGTTTCGTCCCACAGTTAGTAACTGTCGATGAGGTCTGGATCTACAGTCTACATTTATGATTCCTAGATCAAACATTTACGCGAGTGGAGGCACACTGTTTCTCCAAGCCCAAAGAAGTGCAGTGAGCTGCCAAGGTTCTTGCGACCGATTTCTGGGATATTAATGGTGTGCCTTTAGTTGACTACTTCGAACATGGGACCAGTATCACCAGTGACTGCCATACATCACTTCTGCATCAAGTTAAGTAGGAATTCATGTCCACAAACCGCGCAAAGTTATCCAGAGAAGTCATGTTCCTCCAGGACAACACACCACCTCAGAGGATAACACGCCACTTCACAGGACGGGGGTTAAAGTGCAGAAATGATTTGATCTGGGCTTCGAAGTAATAGATAATCCGCCGCATTCGCCAGATTTAGTCCCCTCCGATAATCACTTGCTCCCATATCTCAAATAACACCTCAAAAGGACTCGGTTTGGCAGCGTTTCTGAGTCATAGAGGCTTTTAATGAGTGTTTTCAGGTGCAACCAAAAAAAAATTATTTAGAAGATCTTAACAAGTTGAGAGAACGTTCACAAAAGTGTGTTAGTTTTCACGGAGAATATGTTAAATAAAAAAACACAACATTATTACCATATCTCTTGTTTTTCTAGGTTAAGGCTAAAAAACTTATCAGCACTCCTATAAACCAAGTCACGTGTCCTGATGACGAGTCAGGTTATCTCAGTTTCGTATAGGAGCGCTTTCACTATATATTGATTAGTCAATAGGGTAATGCATAGAGTGATTTTGTAAGTCGGTACAGGACATAGCCTTGAAAGTATTTAACTTAGAGTGTTGAGAGAAAAATGAGATGTATTTATTTATTTACGAACTAGCTACATTCCGCGGTCTCACCCCCGCGTATTTATGAAAGTGTAGTGATGATGTCATTAGCATGTAACAGTATGGGAACCATTTCAAAAAGTGAATTTTAAAATATGTTGGCAACACTGACACCTGAAGCACGCCAGGTAACAAATATAGATATATCATCTTAATATTTAAAGCATCATGGAGAGTTTAGATTTGTCTGTAAACTTTACAGTCGTCGGCAAGTAGTATAAAATTACTTGAGGAACGTGTAAGAAAGTAGGTAGGTATGATAAAAATAACAGTGATCGTAGGACACTCCCTTGGGGAACTCCAGAAAGAACAAGAATGAATCTCGAAGGGATCCAGGGTCAATTACGTATTGTTCTCTGCTTTGAAGGTAGTTCTCTAACCGTTGAAGTTGTTTGCCATGAATAATAAATAGTTCATAATTTATAGATTAGATTGGGTAGCTAATGGTTCTGAGGCCTTGGATAGGTCGAAATTTAAGATATCTAATAGCAAATTATTAGATATGCATTGGATCATATCAATGAGTAGAATAGACAGATCAGATAGACAATGAGTAGAAACAATGAAACAATGCAGCGATGGATTTATGTACGGAAAATTTGTAGATACGATCATTCACTATTTTTTCTCGTATTATTGACACATGTGGTAGTAAAGAAATTAGCCTATATGAAGACACTGGCGTTTCTTACATTCTGAGTTATTATAGGAGTAATATTTACTTTCTTTTAGGGTGTGTAATTTTTTTTTGTCTAAAATAGCGGTTTAGTAAGCATATACCCCGCAAGTGGTTGCGAGGTAAAACTAGCTGCATTGTGAAGAATTATTGTAGCTAAGTTGTCATGGCCTAAGATTTGCATTGTGGCAACAATAAATGAAGCCACATATCTTCATCAGGATTTGGTTTGATTGAACAATATCAGAGCAGCAGGCAAGATGCAGGCACGGAGGTATACGGAGTAAGAAGTGAAGCTGCTTGAGAAGTGCTTGTTGAAAAGATCAGCCTTATCATCACCAGATGCACTTACAATATTATGTCCGATTTCAATTAGAATATGAAAAATTTTCTTCTACTGATTAGTGGTCAGAAGCTTCCGGATTCTTGTAGTTTCTCTTGTCTTTCTATGTTCATAGTATTTATTTCTTAGTATGAATTTACAATGTTGTCTAAAATTAGTGAACTCTGTGTACGTAATTTCAATTGAAAAGTCTTTCCACAAGTTCTATGCGTGCTTCTGGGGGCTTTTCCAAAGTGTCCATGAACAAAGTAAAAATTCCAGTAGTTTTTTTTAAATATAAAATACTAGCGTTTCTATTATCATTTGCACAGTAACGTTATATTTCAAGCCACAGTTTAATTGCTTATCGCCACATTAAAACTCAGCTACAGTTTACTATAGAGAACAACGTAGGCAATATATTTAATCTACGCAAAGTAACTGTCATCATCGCTGGGAAAGCAACACTAGCGATAAACAAGAACTTGGTGGTCTTACAACAGCAACTCTCATGAAAAAACGCCTGAGGAACACTACAACTCACATCCACAATATAGCATCGCACCAAATTATTCAATGTCAGATTCGACACACAACATGTTCTTCATAACGTGGCCATGTCAACCTATATTAGGACAAGTAGCTTAGGTTAAGTTAGACCGTACTGACCATAAACTGAATTTCTTCTTTTAGGCAGAACTGGCAACTCTTACCCTCAGCATTACTTCTCCGAGACAGGGATAGAGAAATGGTAGCCGCGGCATGGAGATCACTTTAATAAGCAATATTCGAACCCGCGTGCCTCCCCATTGCCGATCTAAGTACTCGATATAACCAACTTTACCATGAGGCTGGGTACCACTACATCCTTGTTGATGCGAAAATAATACAAATGAATTTACGTGTCACATATTCACTCATTGCAAAAGTTTCAACTAACACATGCACTTCGCTTTATGCCGTCATGCTATTATCCTTCCTCCGCCAAAGAAGGTGACTTATTACGACAACACTCGTATAAATTAAAGTGGAGCTCGTGGAGCAAAACAATTACAAGTGAAAACCTTCCTGCAACAGATTACGTACTCTTACCTTGCTGTTTATTAAGTACACAGGAAATATTATTCTAGAGCTTTATTCTTTATTTGTAAACCATAAATCATATCCCTGAAAACAAAGGATTATTTCGTTTTCAGTTTTGAGAAAAGTGTGAAACCTAAATTGTAAGAAACAAAAAATTCTTACTCTTTTTCATTAGCTGTAAGAAATAAGAGCGTACTCAAAGATAAGAAGAAAAAAAATTAAATGTTCGAGAAAGCACGTTGTTAATTTTTAAGAACAGTGCCTTATTAGCAGTGCAGTTGGTTGTAACTTGCTTAATGTTAAACAGTTTTTTTTAAAGAGAAACATTTCAATATACTCTGTCGTTTGGGAGCTACCACAGATAAAAACATCCACACATTAAGTTTCTATGTCAGCTCGCATACAATAGCATTAATCAAAATGCTTTTCATATAAATTTTATTTAAAATTAAATAATAGTTTCAACAAACTTAAAAGTGACCCCACTTAACATTTAAATTCTTACCTTCATCCCCCTCCCATCATACCTGTTCCTGGTCTGTCACTATTTTTCTAAATACAAGGTTCCAATTCTGCATATGCTCTATTAACACATTCTTATTTCAATGTTCTTTAATCAATAGTTTTCAAGTTGTTGGTTATAGACCGAGCTGCCGATGTGAAATAGGTCCCCTCAAAATTAGCTGTCGTAACTGTCAACCCTACGAAAAACCAGAAAACTATCCTTCCTCTAAAAATTGTTCATTTCATTAGCTCATAAAATGCCCCGCTTTCCATTAAAGTTTTGAAGTTGAACCCTGTAGTGATTTTCCTGAACGTCGCTGATTTTCCCACTACCATAGTTCAATTCTGAATATGCATTTATCCTGTCTTATTTTTCATTTCAAAGCTCTAAATTAAATGCCTGGTACAACTTACAGAATCGTCATATGCTATTTTTATTATTAATCAGTATATTGTTTACGGATGCCTGCACGAAGTAAGATAGTCTGATTCGTCATCAGATTACGTGACGTGGCTTGTGTATCAAGTTTTATCCATTTATTCCTCCTTGAGCTCGAGTACGTTCATTGTAAGTAACGTTTGGTGGATATAATAATCACACATATGAATGTTGTTTACTCCGCTAGAGCAGTTGAACATTTTTATGCGAATAATATATTAATATTTCCGTATTTTGGAACTTAATGTGTTTTAATAGAATCATTATTCATGTCTTTAATATAGGGTTGAATACAGTAACTATTTGCTAAAAGAGTTTTAAACCTGAATCCGCTTATTCTGCTTTGTTAACGAATTTCCGTTAGATTCACCAACATAATTCAGACAGTATTTTGAGCCAATATCTGAAACTCAAATACTTAATTCAGTTCTTGAATGCCTTCAAGTTAAGAAATCTGCACGTGCAAGTTTCTCCTAATTTAAAATTTCTGGGAATTAAGATCTCAGATATAGTGATTTGTATGATTCTTAGCTCCGGTTTTGAATCATTTGGATATGAATCCCTCTGCGTCTGATATTGAACAAGGATTGCACTCAATCAAACTAGAACTGGAGACGTAGTAAGACAGGAGTTTTTGTAACTGTTCATAAAAATCAACTTTATGGGAGATATTCAGCAGATGCTTTTTTTTTTCTTTGTGATTGTTCCCATATTACTTGATGGATGATTAAGTAGACGGGAAAAAAGCATATAAAGCACAAGAAAATTCTCGACACCTATGACCCACTTGGAAGATCAGGCTCAACAATACGATTGATCGCATAAGATATTTATTAATATTGTACTGTATAGTATTTACACTGCCAGGACGGTACTAGTTGGAGAGAGATCACGATATGTTCGCTACTGTTAAAGGCTTTCATGTAAACTGTTAAAAACACACTTTGCTCATCAAATGGGCAATATCTTGTCTTGTTTGTACGATTTACTGCACAGTCCACACTTTATGGGTTTGCCGCGATCTTGGAAATAGTTGAGGGGAATACGCGACAAGATGTAAACACCGAAATGTGAATTTTATGACCTGAGTATTGGGTGGGCGTAGTTTGTTATTTTACAAAACTATTGCTATGCTTTTGAAGGCTATTTTAAAGTTTCTGTTCATATTAAAACTTCCGTAAACGTCAAGAAGTGATTTACACAGGGAAACAAATAAACAAATCATTTAAAAAAACGATTCAATAAATAATTCATTTTTGAAGACAATCATATATTATAAAAATGTTTTATGTTCGTCTTCCTGTGGAAATTTTTGTTAGGTGTATCAGTTCTTCACTATATGTCTTAAAATTAGAATGATTTCTTGACTGTAATACAAGGACTGATCAGCAGAGAATGAGAACTTTTTTTTTCAACTATTCATTAGTCTTTTTCAAAGGTTACATGATCTTTTTCAAATTAACTTCTCATTGAATTCAAGGCGCTTATCGTAACTTTTTTCTGTCCTCAAAGACGTTGTGTAAGCTATTTTTTGTAAAGTCCTGAGATCTCATATCTGTAGCCCGTAACTTGAAACTCAGTGCATGGAATAGAAAAGGTGTCGTAATTATGTAGCCAAGACCCCTTTTTACATTCTTTTCTTTAGTTCATAATGGTTTGTGGTGTCCTTAAATCTTACAACGGTAATTTAACTCATTTTCCGACATCATACAATGAGGAAATTTGCACAGTGACGTAAGTCTGGTGACAATACAATATTCCATTGTTACTTTCATATATTTATATATTTTAAAAGCATATATTTTTTAATATTGACTTATTTATCCTAAAATAAATACTAGCCTTCAATAACGTGTCGTTTATCTGGTTGCAAAACATGTTAGGATTTGGGTCACAAAATATTAGTTTGAGAAAATGTATCTGAACACCAAAATAACTAAATAATAATAAACAACTTTTTAAAGACATACTTTTCTTAAAACTAAAAAATACTTTTGTTTAAGCATCACTAAAAAGAAAAGCATGAAGCGTGCTTTCATATACAGTCGCTTTGTAAATTCTTGAATTGGCGCGTCCCATGCTTTTCTTTTTAGTCATGTATAAACAATATTATTTTTTATTTTTAGGAAAAGTATGTCTTTAAAAAGTTTTTATTAGTTTCTAGTAAGCATCTCTGTTTTCAGCCAACATACGCAGTACCCAGTGTTGGATAGTACCTAGGTACAAAATATGTACCTTGGTACATTTCAGTTGTAGTACCTAGTACCTGCACTTTTTATTGCACACTTTTTCTAGGTAATTCAGCTAATAGTAAAACCAGAAATTTCACAATGTTAGTGTTATATATATAAGAGTTTGAAGGAATCTCTGAAATTATTGTCTCACTTATTCGCAAATTATACCACGGATCTAATTATAGTATGAAGTTCATATGTGAGCATAAAACTTGCGCACTTTTCGATTGCAACGCTGGCTATTTCTTCGACTTTTTAAAATAATAGTTCGGAAAATGTCGCAAATAAATTCATCGGCAGGGAACATGGGGAGGATGCAGATATAGCCAAGGCTGAAAATATAAGGTTCGTTTCCACTTTCGAAACATTTTAAAGGTTTAATATACCCAACATTCATCTGCCTTTGTTGATTTTCCGTTAACTGGAGGACAGATCTTGACAACTTGAAGAAGGACTAAATGGTTGTTGGATATCTTAAGCATCTTCTGTAATTCTTTTAGAGAAAACTCCCATTTATGGGTCACAGGTGCACGCATTAATAACT
Source organism: Lepisma saccharinum (assembly GCA_022664845.1). Lineage (NCBI taxonomy): Eukaryota > Metazoa > Arthropoda > Insecta > Zygentoma > Lepismatidae > Lepisma > Lepisma saccharinum. The sequence continues at coordinate 53,251 of JAGDQP010007653.1, read as the reverse complement.
TACATTTTCGAGGGACTTACATCGACACCAGGAAGGCACGCAGCTTCGAGTTTTATTGTAGACCACACTGACCGAGGTTTCCCAAGGGTTCTTTCAATGACACCAGGGAAATCGTAATATGATATGTTTATAACCCTACGCATTGGATTTAGTTCTTCGCGCTGCATTTGATTTCTTGGTTTAGTCCTTTTTAAAGATCTTTATGTTGAACAAACATTTCTGTAAATCCCTGGAGAAGAGATAGAAACGGCAATGGCAGGCCTGCTGAGTGTTACTCGCAATTACAGAACAGTAGATTTAAGGATGTTATCCAAAAGTCGTCAACTTGGATCCAAAATGGCCGCCCTAAAAACCCAATTTCCAAATCATTGAAGGTAGAGAAACGAAATTTTCAATGAAGGTGTATGACCAAGAGTAGGTTACAATAAATGGGGCAAATCTTCCCTTTGCGGGCGGAGCCAACCGTGGGAGGGTGAAGATGTACTCCGTGGTGGTGTAGTGCTGCAGGGAGATTTTGGTTAAGATAAAGGAGGCGCATCCTCTCAAAAGCACTGAAGTTGTAGGGCGAGCCCCGGTTCCCAGCGAAACTTCGAAATCTACCTCAGCCTGTAGGCCTACCGAAAGGGATTTTTTTATTTTCTGTCGTATATAAAATATAAACTATGTTTTTTTTATCTTTTAATAAATATTTGTATTTCTTTGATTCGTATTCCTCACATGACGGTGCGCCTGACTGAAAAAATCTTACTGCTACTACTACTATTTATTAATATTACTATGCCTATTTAAGGCTAATTTTACCATTCATTTTGTATTTTCTGCATATTTTATCAAAATATTATTATTAGAGTTCCTTGCTTCGAACAAAGCCAGGGACATGCTCGATCTTAACAACACGTTTCTTGGTATATACAAATTGCTCTCGTAAAATTGTAGGTTCATCTTACGTACCTCCTGCGCTAAAACGAATTACTTCGTTTTCAAGTTATGATTGTTATTAGTAGACCGCGGATCTTTAGGTAAACATTTATTTTTGTCCGTAGTATCTAGTTGAAAATGAAGTTGTAATATGTACGTTTCATGATAAATTATACGAAAATGTAAAGTTTTGTCTAAAAATGCCTATTTCAACTGTACTGCCTATTTTTGTATATTTTACACAAAACAGAAGCTTGTGCCATTTCCACCGATGCTATATAAGTAGTGAAATTTTAAAAGTCACACAACAGTGCAGTGAGAGGTGGGATGAGAATTCCAATGTCACAAGCGGGAGAAAAGCACTTTATTTCGTCATGTGTGCAATTGATTTCCAAGCAACGGAATTTTCAGACTTTTCAGCATGTTGTTTGTTTATTTCATGTTACATTTTCAATGTTACACTATGAGACGCCTCGAAAATTCAGATTTTTTAAATTTCTAAAATGAGTAAAATTTTAGCAAACGTACATGCATTTTCATAAAATTCACACCAAAATGCCCCAGAATTGAATAAAATGTCTTTAAAAAGAGCTGTATACAAGAGGCCGGAATATTTGTTAGAGGCCGGTTGTGAAGAAGGTGTTAGAATGTAATCGCCTAGTTAGTAGGTACCATCCCGATATTTGCTTGATGTGGCTAAGTAAAAACCCTGAAAAATGGTCAGGATCGGCGGCCGCTTGGATCGTTCTGTAGCGCCTCAAGAAATAGGATTTCTTTCGACACTACAATAGTAAATGTTTATATGTTATTACCTGCTAATATTGTCCTATGTTGGCAACAGTGAAGCGATCTCAGCGCCACTGGTTAGCTAGGATAAAGAAATCGGAACTAAGGTTAGATATGTGGAAGTAATGGCCGTTATAGCATGGCTGATCGGCATCAATGCTATCCTATATGGATCTAACGATTTGTTGTGACAATTTTACTTGAAAATTAGTATACAAAAGTAACGAGGAATTCTTCAGTTAAAATATTTGCTTAGTTAAAGATTTGCAAGTTAACAAGGTTAACAAGAGAACTTTGAAACTAAAATTACGAGAAGAAACACGTACTGTAACTTGACACTGAGCAGAAATTGTCATAAAAAATATTCTTAGAGCTGCCAATTTAAACAAAATGATTCGTTGGAATTAAAACTAAACAAAATTAAAGAGGAATAGTCTTGTAGTTTTAAAGGCACGGATAAAATTAAGACGTAAGTCGTAAAATTAGTAACTAAAATTCCTTGCTTTCAGTTAGAACTTGTGGTTAAGCATATTTCAGATTTTGAAGTAACGTTTTCATTAACTATCTTTGATTATTCATATTAGTGAGTTTTAAAATTGAAGTTGATAAATAAATACTTCTGTGTTAACCAAGTAATTGTCATGTTGAGAACTTACAGTTTAAATAGTAGTTATAGTTTAACTGTAGCAATTTAATACCCGTTGTGAAACCAAATTAGAATTTAACAGTATTTGGACTGTCTAGTTATTTGCTATGTTGCGAGAATAGGTTAGGTCGTATTAGGTTGGATTGCTTAGAGAAGAGATATTGTTAGTTTGCCGAGAGCATGGAGTGAGTTTGAAAATGTTCAGATTTGCTTGAATGCTGAGGGTTTGGAACTTGATTGGATTTTCTTTAGTTTTTCCTAGTTTATAATATGTTTATTGTATATTCTTGTTGAATCTGAATTGAATTGGTTCTTCGTTTTTTATGGGAGATCCTCAGGTAGGCGCTTCTGAGATAGGATTGGGTTTCGAAGTATTGTTAAATATGTTCTCTTCTGGTTGGTTTTATTGATTGTTGAGTGAGTGTAATTCATGATTTTGCTGGTTTATGCTTTTGAGTACTAGGTTAGGTTTCAGGTCAGGTTTGAAGGTTGGGTCAAGTCATGTTAATGTTAGGCAGGAAGGGTTGCTTTTCGATTAGATTCGATAGTGAGTTAATTGGGTAACTCTGTATAAAACTAATGATATTTTAAAATGTAAATACTTAAAAGAGGTGATTAAAATAATTGACTGATTGCGTGAGAGTTTATTTTTTAATTTCTGGAAATTAAATAATCGGAGTGATAGTGAAGTAGATCTGAATTGAGTTTGTTTTTCGCTCATAGAAAATCCTCAGATGTGCTACGGATGTTTTATTTCTTTCGTCCAGTTTTTAAACTTTGGCCATCAGATTGGTCGGATTTATTGTTTTGTGTATGTGATTTTGCTGTTTATGCTTAATCTTCTAAAGTATTAAGAAGATTATCGATATTAAGAACGATTATTAAGACGATCTGAGATATTACTTAAGGCGCGCAAGTTTTAGAAAACCAAAATCGACGACAAGATACCTTTAGAATCTAACGATTGTTCGATCTCCATCAGTTAAGACACTCAAATAAAAGTAACAGGCTTTGCTTCCTTTATTTACACAACTGTTTGGTTTCCAATATTTTATAGAATACAAATCCGTTTAGCTGATACAAATCCGAAACACATAAATATTTGAAATTTTAAAAAAAGTTCCAACAAATAAAATTAGTTCGTTAGTTCGCTATCAACATCTAAATTTCATAAACATTAAAATACTTTACGGTTGCGAAAGTTGGAGTACAACCCTAGCAGATGAACATAAATTACGTGTGTTTGAAAAGGTTTTGAGAAAGATATACGGGCTGAAACGCGACGAGATGACTGGAGAGTGGAGGAGACTGCATAATGAAGAACTCCACGGACTGTACGATTCACCAGATGTTGTAAAAATAATGAAATCACGACGACTAAGTTGGGCAGACCATGTAGCTCGGATGGGGGAAAATCGCAGATTATATTCTATCCTGGTTGGAAGGCCAGATGGAAGCAGACCATTGAGAAGAGCGATATGTCGTTGGGAGGAAAATATTAGAAGAGATCTTCGAGAAGCAGATGTTCGTGATGAAAACTGGCTTGATATTGCCCAGGATAGAATCCAATGGCGAACGTTTGTTACTGGGGCGATGAACTTGCGAGTTCCATAAGCCATATAGTTAGTCAATGAAAACGTTACTTCAAAATCTGAAATATGCTTAACCACAAGTTCTAATTGAAAGCAAGGAATTTTAGTTACTAATTTTACGACTTACGTCTTAATTTTATCCGTGCCTTTAAATCTACAAGACTATTCCTCTTTAATTTTATTTAGTTATAATTCCAACGAATTATTTTATTTAAATTGGCAGCTCTAAGAATATCTTATTTATGACAATTTCTGCTCAGTGTCAAGTTACAGTACGTGTTTCTTCTCGTAATTTTAGTTTCAAAGATCTCCAACCTGTTAACCTTTAACTCGGACAATATTTTTAACTGAAGAATTCCTCGTTACTTTTGTACAGTAATTTTCAAGTAAAAGTGTCACAACAAATCGTTAGATCCATATAGGATAGCATTGATGCCAATCAGCCATGCTATCCCGACCATTACTTCCACACATCTAACCTTAGTTCCCATTTCTTCATCCTAGCTAACTAGAGGCCCTGAAATCGCTGAACTGTTGTCAACCTCGGACAATAACATATAAACATTTACTATTGTAGTGTCGAAAGAAATCCTTTTTCGTGAGGCGCTACAGTTCCTAGGACTTTCCGAATGCTACTCCAACGCTCAACTACGGGCTACGATCGCTCGGTTTGTGTCGTGAAGTTCGAGTGTGTATGTAAGTTAGAAAGTCACACCTCAGTACAACATAAGAATAAGAATCTAGTCTTAACATTTTAATAGGAGAGGATCCAGGTGACAACAGGTGTATGTGGTATTATTAACTTCAACCAAAAACTGAAAGTATCTTAACACCTCTTCCCACATCAGGAAGTGTACTTTTCTGATGGTGTACTTTTCTGATGGGCTACTCAGACCTTAAAAACAAAGCGTAATTTCGACTTGTGGTAAAGTTGGATGCAATTAAAGTTTATTTTTCCATAAATTTAACAATCACTTTGTCAGATTGCGCGCATTTCTGTACATTTTAGTGATATAAAGATGTCCATTTTTAATAAAATGTGCAACACTGTTAAACATGTATAATTCTTATATTTTATTTCAAAAGCAAATTTCTTTCTAATGCGTAATTTGACATTATAAAGTGCCTACTTTAGGCTTTTAAAAGCTAATTTATATAACCTAAACATCCGCGGTCAAGTTATTAGTTTACACGGAACCTACTGCCCAACTGAGTAGTGTAGTGGCTACTGTTTCTGTATACCAAGCGACAGCAGGGCAGTCGAGTGAGTTTAATACATACTTATTCCGTCCAAAATTACTGAATTGCTATCTGTTTGTTCTGCGTCAAGAGGCTAATATCAGCCAATTACCTTGTTCGAGGCCAGATGCTAGCCTGCAGCTGAACTTATTAATGTGTGTATATAATTTATACTGTCTTTAACTAACTCTCTGCCCTCCTCCAAATAAAATAAAAGCAAATATCCTACTTTTATATACGCAACCGTATTGAATAGACATAATATGACTTTGATACACAACTTTTTTCATGAATTTTTCAGCATAAATCGAAGAGAAACACACATGAATGGCATTGTTCAAAGTTTGCAGTTAGCCTGAATTATGTGCCGTCCACCCTCTATAGCTATTTTAATGTTTTCAATTTTAATTATTCTTTGAAACACACTAAAAATGTTTTAACGTTTAACATTTCGACTTGGTGATGTTTTCTCTTCGTGTTTCAAGAACTATTAATCATGAATATTAGTGTAATGCGAAATAAGGCAGCTTCTTCAAGGCGAGTTAAACACTCTCCATTCTTCTCAATCATACTCTTTGCTTTTATGTTTCAGTTTTCGATTTATCTTCCTTAATACTGTCAAGGAGTTAGACTCGTCTATTTCCTCTTTCTCTTTTTCACTCCAACATACCTTCAGTTGCATCCCTCAGTATAAAATCTTAGTGCAGCCAATGTTTTAATCTGTTTCTTTTTCTCTTCCTTTTTGTCTCCAGTGTTGTTTATTCCTCGCTTATTGTCTTAAGCACTTCTTCATTTCACATTTTCTATATCCATCTGACTTTTCCATTCTTCTCCATGGCGATATTCCTATTTTCTTTCTTAGGTCTTTCGTAGAGACCGCAGTTACGTTCTATATTATCCAGTATTTCATATAAAACATTTAAATCAATATTTTCCTCAACTTTTTTGTTCGTTGGTAACAGAAAAGGTACTTCTTAGTGAACGACTCTTTCACCATTTTTTTTCTCGCATTTGTCTCTTTTCCAGATTTTATATTTGTACCTCTTATAGTTTTATCATTGCCCAACGTCGCCATTCTACATTATAAATAAAGTGCAGTTTTAAATTTTAAAAATATCATTTGCGCACGTTAAATAGGACAACTTTTGATTACTTCTATACTTTTCCATCTCGTTTTACTATTTAAAAATATTTCGTACAATTCTTCACGCTAGATGGCGTGTATCAATAAGTGGTTTTAATTGCCGAGGAAAGAAGTAAAAATATCTCAAGAGCCTGAAAAAGCTGATCCTCTCGACGGTAAGCTCTTGTTTTAACCAATTGAGCTGTGAAGAACATAGTAGTCAAATTCGTTTCTTTTCTCGTTAGTATTGTAGAAGTTCCGTGTAAATGAGAGAGAGATGGAGCTTATCAGATCATATGGTGATCACAATGTATACCAAAAGTCTTGAGAAAATAGTCGTAAAGCTCTGAGTGCACACGAATCATTCAAATTTTATTTTCTGAAATGCACTATAATGTCCTCATCCTTCTTGAATATATTACATACACTCCTTTAGCACAGAACTAACAGATGTTCAGAAAACATTATTGTACAAAAGCGTACAATAATTTACTAGAACATTAATTAGCTTTCACTAGCTTCACATCTCTAATTAAATTAAATCAACGTTATTTAAGAAAAGCACGTGTACACCAAAGTAAACAATTTCATTTCAGCATATGCATAAACGCGTTATAAATCATTATCTAATGGCTCAAACTAGGACTAATATGTGTACACTTTTGATTAATAGTTATATTGTGATATTCTATTTCCAATGTCTACTGAAGTGTTTTTTAAACACCTAGTTTACTTGTATTTTTTTCTTTTGTAAATTAGAGGACGAAAAGAAGAAAATCCGTTTATGTGAGGATGAAAATCTTTAATATTGTATCATAAATTGTCACAGAAATCGATAAGAATGAAGGTATTATTTGTAAAGTGTTATTGGTTGCGTCACTTGCTTTTTACATTATATGTTTTCCTCAACTATCTTTGATTTAACAAGAAAGCATTTTCTTGTTCTGTTTTACAGAGAATTTCTGACAAAATAGTGGACGAAACTTTCGTAGTCGGAAAAAGAGAGAAAAAGAGAATAAGAGTCTTCTTGGTCTTATTTTCTTCATCCTATTTTTTTCTCTGATCCTTCTGGTGATTGGTTGATGTAGGGAACGTTGAAGGGCCATAAAGCGGATTGAGTCATGAACTGCTGTTTGTCTTTGAACATTGCTTGCTCCTTCTTTTTTCTTCTTCGAAGCTATTAATCCTCCTCTACTTTTATCCTCTACTCATTTGCTGATATAAATTGGAAAGAAAGACAAATTGATCAGAAAATGTAGAACAGGGACTCCATAGGCTATCTTTAATTGGGAAGTTTTTCTAGTGGAACGCTTTAATAAACTTAGTACTTTAAATGTTCTTTAGTAAAGTCTCATAATTTTCTTTGGTAAAAAACAACCAAGCTATGCCTTACTTGATACTACTCAATTCATGTGTCGCATAATAAATCAAGCTGTGTATTTTCCTCACATCTCTTTCAGTACGAATGCTTTTAAATACGTTCACTTAATACTTTCTGTCCACCTTTGATTGGTCAGAGTTACATCTATACCTTACGTAAATAGTTAAATGATGTAGCTTTGTTTCACGATTGTATAGTAGCAATATAAAAGTTGAAGATGATTTGTAATGTTTATTGAACGTTGAACAAGTTTAATCAGGTAACATCATAAATTTGCCTGATGGCATGTATTTTATACACGTTAAATTAACTTAGTGAATTGTGAACATTTTCGAACCATTTCATCTCAATGGCAGTAAGAGCGTCACAAAAGTCCCGATACAATTATAATCACAATCACAAATCAGAAACCATGCGACATAGAGCATTACAGTTGTGCTGCAAGTCTGAAAGTTGTTCACATTACATTCAATACACCTCAATGTGTGCTTCTTATGTTCTTATGTTATATGTGCTCCACTTCTTTCCGTACAAGCTCCAGCATAGCAACACAAACTGTTTGGATCGCGTCCATAATCCTTATCTGAAAGGTAAGAAGATCTTACACAGCTGCTTGGTATACAGAATCCCAAACAAAGTTATATAAATGAACTCTCACAAAAAGAAATGTAACGGAGTGATATATATTAGGAGAGCGTGGGGGCCAGGCGATTGGTCCTCCACGGCCTATTCATATACCAGGCACATATTCATGCAGAATATCCCGAATATCGTAAGACAAACATGAAAGGGAAAACATAATGATACAAAACATTCAGAGATATACAGTTGTAGACAAGTTATTATCAAAATTGAATGAACTGCGCAAACGACGACATAAGCGCCGTAAGAATGTGAGTGAATTTGCCCTAATCATTGAGTTCCTCATGCTATATACATTTTGTAAAAATTTTGTGGTTAAACAAGTATGGCTAGCATATATCGTCACGTTCAAGGCAGAATGCCGTAAATGTATTCTTTAAAAAGTTTCCGCCAGTGCACAAATAGGTGACAGATTAAAGATATCTGGAACGTAACATCTGTTCTTTATGGACAACTATGAAAAACGAAAAATAGTAAAACTCAAATAGCAACAAAAGTATAAAGAACTGCAAAATTCCAAAGACTTATTTCGCATCGAAAAACTACTCGTGTAAACTTTAGTAAATGTAACTTACACCATACTGTATTGAACGCGACTATATGTAGTGATATTTGCAATGTAAGTAGTAAGTACACCATACTGTAATGCATAGTATGTCATATCATGAAGGGGCGTGTTGGCCGCTGTATTGTAGTGGTGTGTTGAATGTGTTTTGTCGTACGAGGATTCAGCATTGAGATGAATCATCCAACACGCAACGCTGCTAATAAGATGCCTTTAATAAGAGAGGCGAGCTAAGGTTGCGCGACAACACAGGTTGATAGCAGCGGTACTTACCGTCAGTAGTAAAAGTATGAGGTGGTGCAAAGATCGGAAAGACCAAAGATATTGCTCCCCCAAGAAGGGTGAAAGTGGAGATGTTATTAAACACTGCGGAGGAAAGAATAAACCTTGCATAATTGCAGGTGGTGGTGTTTCCTACGTGAGTAGATTTGGGCGAAAAATAAGAGACAGGATTTCCACAAGTGGTATGAAAAAAGAAAATGCGGCAGGAAACGAGCAACAACAGCTAACCTGGAAGCTGCTGCTGCAAAGAGCTCATAGAAATATTGAAAACATTTCAACTCAGCTGCAGCGTATTGTCCAGAAACATGGAGTAGATGTATCAGCGAGAAAAGTGAAACACAGATGGATGGAAAGAAGATTAAAGGTGCAACGTCCACGCCATAAGCAGAAACTAACTGCTGGAATGCTGACGAAACGCATTTCCTAGGCCATAACGCAGAAGAACTGGAGCAATGAAACAAGGTGAGTAATTGGGTAAGGTTGCTTTCAATCAAACGGTAATAAATTCAGGATGCACAGTTGGGTACCAGAAGACCTTGGGTACAATGCACACAAGATAGCTATTGCGTTACCTTGCGAATAATTAACAAAATTAACAGAACGTCTATAAATCAAGGCAAATTAAAAAATGTTACCAAGGTTCCCTCTACATTTACAAAGAAAAGAGGTTTGTTAAGGGTATTAGTGGTATCAACATAACCCGGAAGAGTGAAGATAGCTAATCGAGTTTGTAAACCGAATTTCTAAGTAGTTTCATTATGTGACAGGAATGCGCTACCGATGGCTCATTTACAGTTCTAATGAGCATATTCCATTACTTCCCACTATTATTAAGAGACAGGAATCGATTTTTAAAAATTAAGGAAAAACGAAATACACTATTACAATTATCTAAAGCAGGTAATATAGTAATTATGAAGCTCTGTGATAAGAAGTGAATAGTGTTGCAAAGAAATTACTTTTAGTTGAGATATTTGACTATCTGCAAATTATCTAATACACTGAGCGAGATGTGTCATCTAAAAGGAACTGCATTGTAACTTTGATAGCTTTGTATCACAGAGTTCCAAAATAGTAAGTTGTTTGCTTTACTAAGTTAATGATGTCTTTCTTTTTTCCTGAATTTTCAAAAATCGAAAAAAAAAAGAGGTGGAGGTGATCTTATTGTAGAACTTTGAAACTGGTTGCCTTGTTTCTTGGATTATAGGATAGTTTTACTGTATTTTATAGGTAGTATTGCATCTTTTGCTGATGGGGCTGTTTAGCAGTAGAAAGATATTTCAACTTTAATATTTGAATTTGGAGTGAGTTATATATTTGTAAAAAGCGGATGAATGGCTCCAGCACGTACAAGCATTATTCATCCCCAATTTGCAAATTTGTAACTCTCTACAAAACTTAATATCGAAGTTGAAATTTATATTGTTGTTTCAACTGACATAAATGTATAACGTGTGAAAAAATTAGATCTTTATGTTTTTCCGACCAGAGATGTTAGGCCTTCAGTATGCATAAAGTACGAATTTTTGGATGTTCAAAAATGCATACGAAATTAAGGAAGCATATATCAGCCTTCATATTTTATACGTTCAATATACTTTAATATGTAATAGTGTACAAAAAATCAACTTTGACATTCATTCTCTTCCGTACGAAAAAGCACCCTGAAAACCAGAATTATTTCTATTTCAACAATTATATTTGGATTCCATTTTGACAAGTTCGATTACGTTTTAAGTTTTTTCATACACAGGATTAAAATTATCAAGCCGACTTTAAGGATGAAACTGGTTTTGTTTGAATGTCCTATGACAAACGAGTCCAGATATATTACATTTTCCGTAAACTTTTGCTAACAGAAATTGTGGCATGCGCTGCAGTACAAGAGTTGCCGCTATTACTTAATTGGTTGGGATAAAATTGAAATAATACATGTTTTGAATTATTCTTATACAAGGGATATAAATATTAAATAAAAAAAAAATTGTTGATAGGGCTCGAGCAACCAAGCTGGAAGATTTCAGATGGATTGCCCTCAATCACAATTGCATTTTTGACAAGTGTGTACACTATTTTAGAATAAAATACGTAACACTTTTATTTTTTCTTATTATAGGTAACAACTTTATCAAGTAACATACCAAAGCTCATTTTGCTGGCTACTACGCTAAATTAGGAATTGGGAGTCAGAGTTGTAAAAAAAAGTTTGCATACATTTTCACGGTTTTGCATTATTTGCAATTATGTGCAAATGAGGCTAAAACTAGTTACATATTTAGAAAGGCCATTACAACAGCTTTAATTTGACACGCGATTCATCCTCATACCTCAATATTTACGAAGGTGTTACTTGTTTTTGGTCTTGAAGCAGAGTAGCAAATCATCCAAGATTATAGCTAACCTCTACATTTTAACCCCCTATAAAACCAACACTATGCAATTTAAAACTTTAATCTTTGTGGAATCTCAGTTTCTTATTCAGTCCAATCACACTGCCAAGTTTCATCAAAATCAAAACAAGTAGTGACAACCCCATTTGGTTATTTTGACATGAAATGACCCTGTTGCAATCGATTGCAATCTACTTTTTCACGTTGATAGCATGCAATTATAATATTGCGTTCATTGTAAAATTTTAACCTAATTTCCTAATTTCACGTATCGTATTTATTCATTCCCATTTAAATCTTTTGAGTTCAGTTCAAGATGGCGACCACTAATGTACCCGTTGATATATTCAGAGATGACAAGGATGTCCTTATACATAACATGTTTCTATCATGTCTATTTGGACCTGCACAACTCAGCTTATTTTATAAGGATGTTAAGTGACTTTTGACTTACCCTTCTTATATATTTTCCAATCATGTAGTTGCCCCTAGATACGCAGCTATGGAAGTTTCAACAAAATCTGAACCTGAAACTCAAAGTGCTTTCCTTGTAAGTGTCATATCACTGTGAAACAACTCTGCTTGATTCATAAGCCTATTATAGTTATAACTTTATTCATGAATTAACATTATTATACGAACAACGTACAAAGAAAAGGTACCACCACATGCGTTTGGGTCAGCAACTTCTGGAATTTGTGTCAATATGCATCGCAGCGCTTACTTCGATGATGTGATTTTTACGTTAATATTAGGAAGTAAAAATATACGAGGGTCGTTTCTCTTGAAGTTATAACATACCTGGCATAGCTATACAAAGAAAGTGACTGGCCTGTATGGTTATAATTCCTCGATTTATTCTCCTTCTGCTGCGATAACAAGTTTCCAAACACATGACAAGTGTTGGGTGACGTAGACAGTACCATTTGGTGATAGTATGGGAATAGAGTGCCTTACGGCAGAAATGTTGCTAGGTATATCACACAATCGTTTCCGTCGTTGTTACTTGGAAACAAATCGTAGTTACATGGGATTTGTGTCTGGTGAATAGCAGGGTAATGAAGTACTTCCTAGCAACATGCGATATGTATTCAGGTGATGCTGATCCGTTGCGGTACGTGGCTGGCCTCCACTATGTTGTTTGCTGGCTGATTCATGGCCTCCTTGAAATGTCTTTGACTATATAGTCACGGTGTGATACGGTGAAGCTGTGCCACCGTAATCCTGTAATCCAGTGTGAACTTTGAATGTGTTTGATTGTGCATTTCTTTTTTCTACTTCAGACTTGAACCCGCGTTATTCCTGGCGCGTAAACATTATTTAGGGCGATCAAAAGACACACACAATCACTTTCATAGCATCTAATTCAGTAGCATTTAGTTCGGGAAGGGCGCAAGCCATAGTGCTGTTACCGCCCATCAAATTCATTTTATCTTTAGTAACATTGAGTACTAAGCAGCAACCAACACGTAAACACATTTACAAAACACTTCAGAACAAATTTCGTTCATAAATTGTCACAGCAAAAAGTGGCGAGCGAATTTCAACAGTAATGCCACTTTAAGAAAAATGATTTTCGTATACTTTGATACCTCATGCACTCACAAAGTACAACGTTATTATACTCGCAAATGATCTTCCGCAATAGAAACACCACGTTTAGTAACACCTAGACAAATAATACTGGTATGGATGGAAAGCAAAAATCAAGCAGTTATAAGCGTTGTTAAAACTGCCGCGGAGTTCCACAGTTCCTCGTTAGGGGCGTTCTCAGAGAAAATTGCAGCTGTCGAAGGAAGGAGAGCGTTTTGTGTGGGTACTTGATTTTCACATCATATAGTCTGTTATTATCTTTCAGCGTAATTTTATCTAAGAAAGTTTGGGGAAAATTCACTCACTAGGTACTCTATTCGTAAGTAGTACTCCGATTGCTACCCCAGTTGCACAGAAACGTTGAAATTACGTGTAGTAAACGTTAGTGCCGGAACGTTATTTTTATTTTAACGATATAAATGTACCGAAATGTCCGGCTGTTCAACAATTTCCTTGACGTTGAATGATGGTTGAGAAGAAACTATGAAGAAACGGGTTAAGTTAGCCAAAACAGAGCATGAATGCCGTTTATTGATATACACACATTTCGTTTCATTTCATCAGTTGCTTTCATCATGATAAACGGTGTTAAATTTCCGACAGTAAATTATCCAACAGCTGCTGTGCGATTCGGAGCCGGTCCGTTCTGCACTCGTCGTCGGTATCTCGACCCGGTGACCATTCATCCATGAATCCACCTTGCGCGTCCACTACTCTTTCACTGTATCTATTAACAAACAGTCTAGAATGCAGTTGCTCTCGTCGTTTCACCATCATGTAACAATAAAAATAATGAATACTTTCCTTCTTTCTTTCGTACACCCATTTTTCCTTCTAACAGTTTGATCATCGTTGCACTTTTAAATTTTTATTTCTCAATAAGTGTAATATGTCGCCCTAGAAAAACTCATATAAGGTGAAATCTATCTCATAGTTGAAAACACTTTACATTAACGCCCCATTAACGAAATTAAATGTTCGTTGAAATATAGTTTAAAATTCAATTTATTTTCAACATGCAAACGAGAACATAAAAAATGTAGTTAATTTCATTGTATTTGCTTTTAATTATAACGTTTAATTAATTAAATTAGAAATAACCTGGTTGAAGGGACTGGTTTCCCACCAGCAGCCTTCCCAGGTGGTGGATAGGGGAATGGCGACCAGATATGGTGAGTACCGAAAATATTCCGGGGGAACCAAATCAGCGCTGCTGCCCTGCAGTTAGTAGAGGAATCTACAAAGGTTAGGGGAAGATAACCCCGAACAAAAATGTCATGGTGAAGTGAAGTAGCACCCATTACCACCCTGAGGCAGAAGATGAATAAAATCGGCAAGGCTCAGAGATGGACAGAGGACGACATACTGAATGTCTGCTTTACTGCGAGGTCGTAGAGCTGACAACTCTACACCGCTAAAGCATTTCAAGAAATAGTAACAGATGGTTCATGGATTGACTTGGGGTAAAATATTTCGGAGGTTAAGTAGTCCCTCTTTCGGATCTCCGGGCGGGAACTGCTTCAGTGGGCTCCAAGAACAGGATTAAGAAAGACTTTAGAATCGGAACGTGGAACGTACGAACATTATACAAAACGTACGCTCTTCAGGTGGCGATACGCGAGACCGAGAAGTACGGGCTGGACATATTAGCGATACAGGAAGTCCGGTGGGAGGGTCAAGATAGCATCCGACAGGGCAAGTACACTTTCTACTACGGGGAACACAGTCTCACGATTTCGGAACAGGATTCCTCATTAAAAACAATATTCTTGCAACTGTTCAAAATATAGAATTCGTAAACGAAAGACGATACGTACACGATGGGGCAACATGGTTTTAATAAATGTATATGCGAAGACAGAGGTAGCTACTGATAATGACAAAGATATATTCTACGATGAGCTAGAAATTATACCGAAAGCCGAAGTATAATTCGAAAATTGTGTTGGGGTGATTTCAGTGCAAAGGTGGGGAGGGAAGAAAAATATAGACCTACTATAGGCAAATACAGCCTTCACGAAAAGACCAACAACAATGGAGATTGGAGAAAGACTGAAAACTTTCGTGAATTCGAAAAATCTACTTGTAAAGAGCACGTACTTTGAACACAAATATATACACAAATACACATGAATATCTCCGGATAGCAAAACTCTCAACCAGATCGATCACATATGAGCAGATAGACGGAGACACACCAACATAATGGACGTTAGGTCTTACAGAGGTGCGGAAGCTGATACCGACCATCAATTATTGATCACAAAAGCGAGGGAACAGTGAAGACAAATTATCAAAACAACTGAAATTCGAACTTAAACGATTAGATAATCCAAGGGTAAAAGCTCGAAATCTTAGCCGACTCGAATAGTAATAAAGATGAAGTTAATAGTGGATGTAATGTAAGAGACGTGGGAGACAATTCACGATACAGTAAAGGATGCAGGAAAGGAACGTGTAGGTGAGAAGAAGCAGCAGAGGAACAAACCTTGGTTTGATGAAGAATGCCTTATGCTTCATGAGGAACGAAAACAATCAAGGCAACGATAGCTAAGTAATAAAAACGAAGCAAATACAAACCACTACAGTAACGCGAAACGCAACGTCACACGTGGGTTCAGAAAAAAAAAGCGAGAATATCTTATGCAGAAGATTCGGGAGATAGAGGAAAACGACAAGACAAATAACATACGGGATCTGTACAAAGGGATAAGCCCGTTAAAGAAAGGTTACCAGTCTAGATTAAGGATGATCAGAAATGAACGTGGAGAACTTCAAGCGGATCAGACTAAAATTTGATGTGTGGAAAAGCTATTTCATCAAACTTCGTAATGCACACAACGGAGAAAAAACAGAGGAATTTAAAATCTGTATAGCAGAACCGTGGATACCCGAACCTAGCGAGATGGAGGTCGAAATGTTGATAAAGAAATTGAAAAATTTCAAATCACCAGGAATAGACAATATTTCAGCCGAATTAATTAAAGCGGGAGGAACGACAGTAATCAAGGAACTGTATAAATTGGTAAGTGCTGTATGGAGAAAAGGAACTCCCAAAGGATTAGAAAACCTCAATAATAGTTCCGGTTTATAAAAAGGCGATAAATCGGACTGTAATAATTAAAGCGGAATCTCATTACTCCCAACATCTTACAAAGTACCTAGTAATATCCTGCTAACTCCCCTAAGCGTATACGGAGGTGAGATAATTGGAGACAACCAATGTGGATTTAGGGGAAATAGATCCACGTTCGACCAGATTTTCGCTTGGAGACAAATCTTAGAGAAGAAATGGGAATCCAATGGGACTGTTCACCAGTTATTCATTGACTTTAAGAAAGCATATGACTCTACCAAACGAAAAAAAAACTATACGATACCCGGATATAATTTGGAATTCCGAAAAAAAAACTCGTTCAACTATTGAAAATGTGTCTCAGTGACCACACAAGTAGAGTACGGATAGGTAATAATATGTCAGATATATTCTATTTTCGTAACGGATTGAAACAAGGTGATGCCTTGTCACCATTACTGTTTAACTTTGCGTTAAAAGATGCGACTCAGAAAATAAAAAAAGACAAAATGTGGCTAACATTGAATGGCTTGAATCAACTGTTCGTATACGCGGATGATGTAGATTTAATATGAGACGATATAGATGCCATGCAAAGTAACACTGATGTCTTAGTAGAGGTGTGTGACGAGATATGTCTACAGGTAAACATAGAGGAAACAAAACACATGATAACAAGGCGAAACACAGAGAAAAACGGAAATAGATGCATAATTGTTAAGAATGAGAACATAAAGTAAACAAATTTAAATACTTGGGAGCATATGTAAGAAGCGAAAACGAGGTCACGCAAGAGATAAAAGGTCTGTTAGCATCGGGCAACGCATATATCTACTCAGTCCAGTAACTCCTAACCTAGCGATTAATATCAAGAAAGTAGAAATTGAAGATATACAAAATGGTTTTTCTCCTGGTAAAACTTTACGGTTGCGAAAGTTGGAGTTGGGCCCTAGTAGATAAACATAAATTACGACTGTTTGAAATTAAAGTTTTGATAAAGATGTGCGGTCCGAAACGAAACGAAGTGACTGGGGAATAGAGGAGGCTGTACAATGTAAAACTTCACGGGCGTTACGACTCACCCGGTGTTGTAAGAATAATAAAATCTCTACGACTAAGGTGGCCAGACCATGTAGCTCGGATGAGAGAGAGACGAAGATTATATTCCATCTTCTGCTTTCCCTCCGTCTGTTCCCAACTGCGTGGGGTCGACGTTTCTGATGAGTCTTCTCGACAAAACCCTGTTCTGAACTTTTCCCCGAGATCCTTCTTAACCCTATCTATCCATTTCCTCCTTGCTCTCCCTCTACCTCTCTTGCCCTCCACTTCCATTGCCATCACTCTTCTGACTACAAAGTCATCTGTTCTCCTCATTAAATGTCCATACCACTGCAGTCTTCTTTCTTTTATCTTCTTAGAAATCTCTACAACTTTGGTTGTACCTCTTACTCTGACATTTCTCACTCTGTCACTTCTTGTTGTCCCACACATCCAGCGTAGCATTCTCATTTCGGTGACATATAATCTCTTTTCTGGTGCTTTATTTATTGGCCATGTTTCTGCTTCGTTCATCATTACTGGTCTAACAATTGTTTTGTAAATCATCCCTTTATTCTTCACCGTGATTCTGCGGTCGCAGAGAACGTCACTTACTTTCTTCCAATTTCGCCATCCCTCTTGCATTTTGTGTGTTATTTCAGAGTCCAAGTCGCCATTCCCAGTAACAGTTGAGCCTAATATTTAACACTTTTCACTTTATTCAATCGTTCTTCTTGCAACAGCAGTTCTCCATTTCCTTCTCCGTTAAACTAAGATACTCAGTTTTCTTTCCATTCATCTTTAGGCCTCTATCTTCCAGAGACTTCCTCCAACTCTCTACTTTCCTTTCAAGTTCTGCCCTATTAGTATTGCATAGTACAATATCATCGGCAAACATCATACACCAAGGGAGTTCATCTCTCACATACTTAGTTATAACGTCTATGACTACGTTGAAGAGGTACGGGCTGAACCTTGGTGTAATCCAACCATAACAGGAATTTGGCGTGTCAGTCCCACACTACTTCTTTCTTACCTGAGTTCTAGCTTTTGTATACATATCTTGGATTAATCTTACGTATTTATCTGACACTCTTTTCTCCCTCAAACATCTCCATACTTCCTAACGTGGTACTCTGTCGTAAGCCATTTCTAAATCAATAAAGACCATTTGCAGTCCGTTTTGCTTTTATGCTTTTCCATAGTTCGTGTTAATATAAAAGTTGCATCCGTTGTACTTTTTCCTGGCATAAATCCAAATTGTTCTTCTGCCATTGATGTTTTTTCTCGTAATCTTCCTTCTATAATTTTCTCCCAAATCTTCATTGTGTGTGGCATTAGCTTTTTTCCTATATAGTTTCCACAATCCTGTATATCTCCCTTCTCCTTAAAAATTGGTACACTCTTTCTCCACTGAGTCAGCTGTTTTTCTTGTTCATAGATTTCTTGCATCAGATCCCGTACAATATCCATACATTCTGGTCCGAAACTCTTCCACGCTTCTACTGGTATGCAATCAGCCCCTGCAGCATTTCCGGTCTTCATTTTCTTTACTGCTTTTTCTATTTCTTCTCGGCTTATTCTTGGCGTTGGTCCAGGATTTGGAGTTCCGTCGCTAAGAACTTTTCCTTTATTTAGGAGCGTTTCGAAATATTAGGTCCATCTCTCTTTAATCCTATCTTCATCGGTAAGCACTAATCCTTGGTCATTCTTAATTTGGTAAACCGCGGGAAAGAGACCGTTAGAAAGACCGATACGACGTTGGGAGGATAATATTAGAAGGGATCTTCGAGAAGTAGATGTTTGTGATGAAAATTTGCTTTATCTTGCTTTGGATAGAATTCTATGGACTGCAGCGATGAGCTTGCGAATTCCGTAAGCCACAGAGTAAGTGTGTGAGTAATACACGTGTGAAATGAAATGTATAACATAGTATAAAAGAAAGTTGAAAACACGTCACATTAACGCCTTATCAACGAAATTCTTTCCCCGTTGAAATATAGTTTAAAATTCAATCTGTTTTCAACGTGCACATGAGAAGATAAAATTTAGTTTGTGTCATTCAATTAATTTTCAAATATATATTTTTTGGCATGAAATTGGTAAGAAACACACTAAAGAAACTCTATGCCATAGTTGAAAATAACATACTGAATACACGTTATATTAACGTCTTATCAACGCAATGACGTATTTGTTGAAATATGTTTTAAAAATAAACGTATTTTTTCAACCGATAACGGTTAATAAACGAAATGAACCTAAAATCAAAGTTTAAAATACGTATGTGTGCTACTGGGGTGAGAAAAAGTTTGCAGTTGTAAGCGAAAGCCATCGGGACATCCACTAGTAAGCGTGCAAACAGTAGAGCGTGTCCCCACTAGTTTCACAGGAAGTCATTGTAAATCCGCCATCACAGCCAGCAGAGAATTGAACATTCCAGAGCCGACTGTGTGGAACCTCTGCGACTTTATACTACAGAGTGCAATTGTTGCAGGCCCTGAAACCAGGCGACCTTTTTTCTGCCTAAGTATGCAAACTCTAATGGAAGTCGATGGTTTCATTGGAGTGTGTAGTGATGAAGCCATTTTCCATCTCATCTGTCGAGTAGAGTGCGCAGATATAATGTTAGAATCTGGAGAATGGAGAAACAACATGTCTACGAGGAGCATATGCGCTACACCCTCAAGGTATATTTTTCGCTCCACCCATGAGAAAGTATCCGGTTTCTTCTTTCTCAATGAGGAAACAATCACGTGGATTTCGCACCTGGACATGCCACTGAGATAGCTTCTTCCGCAATTAGAACAGCACATCCCAGAATTCAATTCCAACAGGACGAAACACCTCTCCCACAATTTTCACATAAAAGTGAACTCAGTGGGCTACTACCAAACGAATGGATTGGACTTACTGTTTGTGCCAATAGTATATATCTTTCTTGACCTCCACCTTCCCCATACCTTAAGGTAAGTGATTTTTTTATTTGAAGTATGTTAAAGAAGAAGTCTACAATTCACCCTTACCACCTACTACGCATGATCTGAGAGTAAACATCACTGAAGCTGTTACATTAGTCGATCGTCATACACTACAACGTGTATGGCAGGAACTTCACCACAGGCTCGATGTGTATAGAGTGACGAAAGGGCTAACATTGAACATCTTTATTGTGGAAAACAATTTTGATATTTTTTAGTTTCTCTTTCAATCGATACCCGTTTTATGCATCTGAGTGGTATAAGATATGATTGTGAGTGTTTTATTCGAGAAGATCATTTATAACAACCATATAAAATATGTTTGAACTCTTATGATGAGATTGCTTGCACGTAACCTCTTCTCGTCTGAGAATTGTCGACTACAATTATAAGATTACTTCGTGCCAAATGAAACGTTGATTAATCTCAATGATGCCGCTCTTCAAATTCAACCAATGTCAGCTCAAACTCAACTA
>JAGDQP010007653.1:15440-27523 GCA_022664845.1 Lepisma saccharinum | reverse complement strand
AGGATTGTATTGGCGAAAAGACAAATTAATTTAGGTATAAATTTTTACACTGTAGCAAACGTATCTGTCCTTTCCTCACGAGACATTCTTCATAGTAAAATCAAAAACATGTTAATGATTAAGCTCCTTCGCAGTAAAACCCTAGCTATAGATATCACTCGGAAAGCCAGAAGCACCAACTGTCTTCGTAGCTAAGTGACAAGAGCGTCTGACTAGTATGCGTGTGGACTCTAAATCGAAACCCACTTGAACCTTTTTTTTTTAATTTTTAATTTTTAATTTTAAAGGAATATTACCTTTTATTCTTTTCTACTTTAAAAAAATGCTCTGCTTGCATGAAATACGTTGAAAAAGTCATATATATATATATATATATACTCATTCTGAAATTTTACAGAAAGTAAAACGTTCAACCGAAAACTGGCTGAATGTAGGTTTTTTTATGAACGTTGTGTCTCCTATTTTTACAGTGTAAATTTCTTGTTGTTGAAATGAATTCTAAAAATATACGAATTGACGATTCAGAATATTTTCAATATATTAAATAAACAATATATCATTGCATTTTTAATGCATTTAGTTAATTTCTCTGTAAAGTGTAGCTTAAAACTCACATTTAAATCTATCTTGTCAGTACTTGCTACATCAATTTAAACAGTGATTGCAATATATCCAACTGCAATCAACACGGTTATATGGTAGAACCTATAATCACAGCAATATCTACTGTATTAACGCAGATAAAATTAACTAACCCAAAACAAAGCGTGAAAGTAATGTAACAGACATTTTATTTGAAAATATTCAGTGAAACCGTTTGAAAGACATTGGTTTAAATGTGGTCCCTTCTTTTGTAGGCCAGTATTCAGCAACATCAGCCCAATTGATAAGCTTCTGTAGATAATGATTCTGATGATTCTTCATGAGTATGTCTAACAATGTAGTCAATATATCTACTTGGCATTCTTAGTCATGTGTGGAAAACATTTAAATGACCATTTGCACGACATTCAGTTACTCTGGAGTGTGCATTTTTATGTGAGCAAATTGAGAGTTTTCGTTAGAGATATAGTTACAAGGCATAAACAGTAAATACAGTAGAACGTTTTATGGATACGTACTCTCATAAAACAAACAATACGTCAGGGAAGAACACATTTCAATAATTCAATTCATTATCGTTAAATGTCGATTAAAGTTCACCCAGTGGTACGTTTTGTGCCAGAAAGAACATTTGAAATTGAAATTTGAAAACAAAATATGGCTTGTGATTACTTCTAGAGTGACACCTCAATTTTGTATTGTCTCTAAAATAATTCCAGTAGCAGAGATGATATACGAGATTTAGAAATAATTCTGAAATATCGTTTCCTTGTGTACATACTGTTGAATATTGTTTTAATATTACAATTTAAATTATGAAAAATGGAATTGAAAATAACATTCGTTCCGACAGATACTTTTCCCACTGAGATTTAACTTAGTTTATTATTGTCTACGTTGTTCTGTGACGGTTATTGCTTTTGACACATTAAATGATGAGAAAGGCAATATAAGTCATTTGCATTGCATTTCCATTTGCTGGTAATTCTGTGTTGTGATACTCCTGTGATAAATAAACAAGAATTAATCTCTTCGTTCTCTGCTTAGGCACCGACGGAGTGGGGAGGATGATGGAGACAAAGAGAAAATGGCGAGAGGCATTAATTTACTACAGAATTGAGAGCTCAGAACATATTTTAACAAAGGACTCAATATAAATTACGAAATTATCTAAGTCCTCACTTTTCTTTGTTCAATATAATGGAGTGTCTGGTCTTGGGGATTCATTTGCTAGTTGTATATCCCTGTCCTTTTCCCAGTACCTTTAGCAATTTCTAATTGTAGCATTCGAAACGGAGAGAAAAAGTAAAGACTTTCATCCTTATTTATGTTCATGTTTATGATTACTTATACATGAAGTTCATGATATCTTACGAACAATTTCCTGCTGTTAAAGGAAAGTAGAGGAAGAAAGGGCATTATGATGTTCGAGAAAGTGCACTTCGAATACTATGCGATAGTTATGTTAATCAACCGTTCTTTCCTTTAAACGCAACTGTTCTTTTTTTCTATTTTGTAACATCATGCTCTTTCTGTAACATTTTAATTTTATTAACAACAGTAAAACATAATTACTGATTGCGTAGCTAATTGATACTACCGGTATATCGTTATGATCTCAGTGGTTGTTAATTCACTTATCCGTAATGACGTGGTAGGACGTATGTTTAGGATAGATCTTAGGTAGAGTCCTTCCGACGTTAGGATCGATGTTATAGTGGCTATATAATAAGAGTAAAGACGCTTTTAGACTTTTATCCGACACCAGTTTCATTACAAAAGTTCAATTAAATATGTAATATAAAAAGACTTTACAGTTACTAAAATAAGGGCCCGGAACTTGGGCTTGCAATGAATTCACTTCTTTATGCAGTGACTTATACGACTAGTTCTTTTCGGAGTGGATAGAGATGCCGAGAGGATTCTAACCCCAGACCAAGTTAGAAAGGATGGGTGTATCGACTCCAGACCAAGTCGGGGGTAAAGGTAGGACTCTAACTCCAGACCAAGTCAGAGGGGAAGAGGTGACCACTAGTCAAAATGAGTTAGTGATACTCTGTAGGCTCCTGATGGGCCTTTTATAATCCTTTCTGGTAGGCGTGATTACCGCACTTCCAAGCTTCACCGCTTGTAGTCGGCGTCGTCTGCTTCTTAAACTGATTATGCAGCATTATTTGAATCCTCTCTGTTTATATGGATTGTTTATTATGATTTCTGTTAGCACACTGACCTAGTAATCCACTTCCCATTACAATATACTTCCCGTTAGAGTTGTCATCAGTTATTTTCTGTTTATGGATCCCTTTTGTGATACTAATAGTACAGAGAAGAGTTGTTTAATGACGACGTTGTCTAATTACGGAAATGTGATTTTCAAACAATATTGGAAGCTAGTAAGGTAAGGTAAAATCATTTTTATGAACGTTAACAACATTATGGCCTACGCCCGTCCCGAGGGGGGAACTAGTATGATGAAAATTGTATGAAAAGTGAGTTATGTTATAATGTGACAATATTGGCTGTGATACTTGTCGAGGTCATCAGTACCTATGTCTGAATCGAGGTATTCCCAATAAAATTAAGAAATATTTAATTACAGAATCTTAAGTGAATAAGTAAAAACGAAGTTCTTGTAAGTATGACTTCTTGTTTCTTAAATCGCTTATAAAAGAATATGAATATAAAAAACATCCGTAGAAGCTGACTAATATAGGAAGTTTACCTCGGATTCTTTTTGATTTTCAGTAAACTTTCCAATCATTACTTTGAACTCGTGAGTCTACTTTCATTTCTCCTATTAAATATTTTTTAAATAAATTTTCTTTAAAATATATCTCATAATGTGATTTATTTTACGGCATTATCTGGTACACTAGCAAATAAAGATTAGTTGAAGTCAGAAATGTGCTGTTACTTTCTATCTTCCTATATCAAGCTGTACCCATTTTGTCAAAAATACGTAAAATTTGTGTTCTTATTTAATCTTATAATTGAAATTAAATCTAGATTAGATAAATTTAATCTTATAATTGAGATTAAATCTACTAATTACCATATTTTCATATTAAGAGCGTGTTAGACCAACATGAGGACGGGGATTGATTTTGACTTCTTTCAGTGTAAGTTCATTTTATTTTCGGAGGTTTTACTTGTTTCAGACGAGTTGGTTTTCAAACTACCACTAACGTATTTTTAAAAATTCTCCAAATTTGGTAACCATCTCTCTACACGAGGTGTTATTGAGGCTTTCGTTTGAATTTCAAAGAAGATTTTAAGTTTCTTGAAGTCGCCACTATTTTACCATTTTAATGAGCTCTAACCGTTTCATTCTTTTTTAGATTTGCAGATTTCTAAGCGATAAAGTCTTCAGTGTCTCCAACTAGTGACCTTCTGATCGTTAGAATTTTAGTTTAAAGACCTGTAGGCAGCTTTAACTTAGGCAGATGTATGATGGTGGGAGGACTGGTGGAAGGAAGGAAAAGAGGAAACAGAAAGCCTCGAGAAAACCCACGTACACGGTTTTTGCCCGTCACAAGGCTCACATGGCGCGACCCGGGATCGAACCAGAGTTGACAGATCTGCAACATCAATGTTGTTCTCTTTGTATATTGTTCTCGCACTACCTTTTGTATGATCAAGATATCTTGGATTTGCTTAATCTGTGACATATAGAGAGGTGGCGTGGTGCTTTGCTCACAAATTCTATACGAACTATCATTTTGTTAAGAAAAGTTACTACTATAGTGTTAACAAGCGCTTATCTAAGAAAGAACTACAGGTCAAACATGATTGGAACTTATGTCATTTGTTACTGCCTTCAGATGCCGAGCACTTTACAACTTATTGTTAGGCACTTTACTACCTTGAGTTCTGAACACAAAGTTTCACTTCACATGTCAAAAAAGGATTAGGAACACTGTTTCCCCATATTGCTTACAAATAATTGCAATTTAACAATTGTGTATTCAATATAAATCAGTTACCGCAGTATTCACAACAAAATAATCCAGCTGAAATAAAATGTTGCATCTGATTACGGTAATTTCCCGAAGGATCAAGTTGAATGCACGTTTATAATAGATTATTATTATGATTATTATTATTATTATTATTATTATTATTATTATTATTATTATTATCATTAACTAAACAGTCGTTTGGTTCTATCGCAAAATTTTGAATTATCTCTGCGGAAAAAAGGTGGTTAAGATTGTGGTAAATTTTCCGCAGGGTTTCTTAGCATCACAATGCAAATACTAATTTGGTGCATCAGCTAAGTCTCTTCCTCATCTTTCAATCGGAATCTGTGCGCCATTTCTTAACCTTATTCGATCAGACTATTTGTACGATTAACAATGGTTAATTTTTAAACGTTTTAAATGAACTTTTGACTTTCTATAATATTTGTAAAAGCGTACTCCAAAATATTTCATTCAATATCTCTCACAGAACTTGAGACGATTGCGAATATCCTGGTTACTGAACATTTTGAGCGTTGTCTAAACTGTCATTCAGGATCTACTTTCTAACTTTTATTTACCTCATCTTGGTCTTTAACATGTCTTTGCACCAGAGTTAGAGACAGTTTACAAAATATTTTGAACACTTTCTGTACATTTTTGCGTATGCTTCACGTTTTGTTAAGTGCGGTATTATTGTAGATTCGTGAGATACTCGAAAATCGATCCTTAAGTTATAGTCTGCAAGGAGCATATCGATACTAGTTTAAACACTGGATATTATGTAAAATTTAAAATTTATCGTCATAATGTTATATATTTACTTAGTATGTAAGTCACTTCGTTAATAAATGCTTCAATTACATGCTTTATCTACTTTGAGTCTGTAATGAAGATATTTCTATTGTGAGAATTACTTAAACCATACCTACAACTAATATCAATATCGCTTCAGAAATTCCAACGTTGCCAACTTCGAATATAGTTCTGACTTAAACTCTATTTTCCACATCCTCTTTCATACTCATATCTTCAGTTCCTGCTTTATACCAGCTATTTTTCCTCTGAGATCATGGACACATTTCATTTTGAAAATTTCCCCCAATGTACCAAATGTAAGGTATCAAACACATGTTTTCACGCTTTCAATTTCATGATTTTCGGCAGTATTTCCAATATCACCTTTCCTGCATTGTTTTCTGGTTTCTCCCTGTCCAATCCCCTCCGTTCATGCTGAGTAGTATGCCTTCATTAACTTCGTTACGCCACCCTACCTACGTGCGTTCACAATTTGCTTCCTTACTTCTGATAAGTGTAAACTACCGCAATTTCGTTCATAGATCTACCATACTGTGATTACTTGCCACGGAAATTCCCTCCCGATCATTACTCACCGAATATTTCCATACTGCATTGGACATTGGACTCTGATACCGTTCTTCTGAATCCTGTAGCCTGAGTGCACGAGAATCAAATTTTGCAATCTCCAATTGTGTCTTTTCACTATCAAACGAATACGAGGGTTTGAATGGTTTTCTTGTTACATTTGCCATTCGACACTCTCCTTGTAATATCTCTGCTTTGTCTATACAAACTTCAACTACTAACCATATCTTAATGATCTTGCACTTGACCTTCACATTGAACTTCAAAACCTCTCATTTCCACGTAACATTTTCTCTTCATACAAGTATCTCTTCCCTTTTCGTCAAGTACTTTTTGCTGGTTTGGTGTCCACATTTAGCATTTCCGCGAATGCAAGTTTACCTGTATATTGCACATTTTAAAGGCAAATAGCCGAATTATTTTTTAGAAATTCAATTTATGTTCTAGTCGCTTCGTATTATTACACATATGAATAAACATACTGAAATTCTCATTGTTTTACTTACGGTCTATTCGGTGTTATCCGGTTTTCGATATTTTTGTTTTTATTTAAACGGGTACTTACCTAAAAAGATGAAGGAAAACATTAATAAGTACAATTTATCTTCGTTATTGTTTAGACAAGTTATAAACATAATACAGAAATGACAAACACTGACATACAGATAGTGCTATTACCATCCATACAATTAAGTTTATCTTATCTTAACCGACATATAATAAGCTTCTGATAAATTTGGTTCCGATTTAATAGGATCGTGTCATAATATATATATATATATATATATAGTATGAATTCAAATCCATATGTTTTGTTGATATTTCCATATATTATATAATGCTCGCGTAAATGTAGAATTAGATCTCTCCATGAGCTTTGTGTGTGCCAGTTTAATATAATTTTGTTAACTTGTTCATTTATACTCTTTAAAGGTGATTGAAAAGGCCGGTACAACTCCATTATGCAGCGGTGTAGAGCGATCAAACGAAAAGAGGATTTCGAAAGTGCGTTTGCAAAATTCAAAAATGGTATTCGCACAATTAGTGGCGTACATGAAATACGTATAATGGTGGTCAACTTGAATATGTCAAATGGAAACTTGGGTCAATTTTCATTTAGTTGGATACGTTACTTAATTTTAAACATGTTTATAGGTAAAATATTGTGATCATCGCAGCGTTTGGGAGCTGCAATCGATTCAAATGTGTTACACCCTAGGACAACGTTATTAGCAAGATGGAAAATGAGTTCGTTTTAACGGATGTTCTTATCATGAACATTGTCATGAATGATTTTTTGCTTTCCCATTCAGGAATCAAAGTGACGGCTTATTACATTATTATTATTATGAAAGCCAAGTAGGCTAATTTTCACGAGCTATTATTATGAAACCATTCCATATATCATATACAGCAAAGCTGCCAATGGGAGGGATAAGGAAGCTGTAAATGAAAAATTGAAGAGCATTTTATGTTTTCTCCCTTTTTCGTGTATATTGTTTTCGGATAAGGAGGATCCGTTCCTATATACATATAATGGCTTCATTCATTCTATACGAATAGCAGACTAGTGTATTTGGCTAGTCAGCATCTCTATGGCCAGCATGGAAACAGTGAAACAAGCTTTATTTTAAATAAATAAACGTTTTCATAGAATGCAAATAAATTATTAATTTAATACAGTACAGGACACTATTCTGTATTAATAACCTGATGGAGGTTGTAGGGAAACACTGTTTATAAGAGAAAATCTAATTATAACTACAAACTCTGAACGTGTTGAATCAACACATTTTCGGTAAGTCCATGACCTTCTATTGACAGCATTATTTTGACGTTCTCTTTAAAATTTAGCATTTGTTCTGGTTACAAACAGGAGGAATACCAAATATATTTGATACGTGGTGGTATTTGCGAAGGAATAGAATTACATAAAGTTGTCTACACAACATGACTAAGGTGACTGTTTTGAAATAGTTGCTTTTAACAAATCTTCTAAAGGACTATTGAAGATACCGTTCGAAACCTCTGCATAACATCAAAGGTTGAAATCATATTTATGCATAGGTAGTTATAACGCTTCTTGCCTGTAGTGCAGTTTTCCAAAATAAACTTATCATATTTAGCATTTTCGAGCATTTCAGACATTAGAGTTTGGGGCAGTTTTGACACATGTATTGAATCGTTTATGTGCATAAAATTGCTTTGAGAAATTGCACGCAAGATTAGACATATTCCTTCAATCGTCCATTACAAAACACAACAGAATCGTCAACATCGCAACGTGATTTAATGCCATCTGGTCCATATACACGTTACCAAACATTCACCGACAATCAAAGTAGGGATACGGCATTGGAGGTAAAACAGTCAGCGTATCTTCACTGTCAAATAGAAATGAAAATCGCTCGAAGAGCGAGCGGTACAAAATCAGAATTGTTATTAGGAAACAAGAATCATATACCTGTAATGTAATGGATAGACTCCGGACATCATAGCTTCTATATAATTTCCTTTGAAGCTTCAGTGGTCAGTCATCCACTCTAAACATGCTGTACATGTGTTACTATTCCCAGTCAGTGAAGAGTCAGTTACAGCAATGTATTTGCTTCTCATCAGCTGAAGTCAAAGCTTTGTACTTATGTGACTCTTACACTGACTAACGCCTTCGGAAATCAAAAGTACGAAAGTCTTAATAGCATATTGTTAATAGTACTTACTTTTATAAATCAAAAGCAAGAGTAGAATGTACTCAATACTTTTTTATTCAGGAACGCCCTCAGGAATCAAAGGTACGAACCAATCAACGTGTGTCCAACACAGGAACTGAAGATATACAATGTATACAAGTACTTAAATAGTTTTTAAAATGTAATTTTACACAGTTCTGTTTATTGTTTACACTTTTGCACTTAATACGATTAATAAGGAGCCAATTGCAATACAAATATATGGGTATTCATGACAGTCTAATAGGCTAACTACATGCATAGAATAAATAGATTCATTGGCGGACATACAGTTTCTAAAATCGTAATGTCCGGTATTAAGTTGTACAGAAGTTGTGTGCAAAGGCTTCATAAATTACATAATCTTCTGCGTTCAATATACAGTTTGATATACTAAATCATTAATAACTTTTGAACTATAAAGTATATTAACTTCAAACTTTAAGTGTTTGTAGAGGGTATATTTACACGTAATTATGATTGTGTACTTGGCTATTGCACACAAGCATAAGCCGTTACATACTACAAGCATCAAAAAAATACATATAGTACATAGACCGTGAAAGAATCTTCCTTTCACGATAAGTGTGCAACGCACATGAATGCTTTGTACAGACTTCTTCTGAGTATATGAAAAAAATCTGGGACAAAAATCCCGATGTCCAAAAACAATCCAAAATTATGTGCTATTTAGATCTTCATGAACTGATTACGGAAGGAATAAAACACGGTCCTTTCAGTTGTAGAAAAAGGTCGGTGAAAGTAGTAGAAAAATGTTGTTCAATTTGTGGTAAACGGTTGTGCAATTATGCTTGGTAGAAGAGTTGGGTATAATGTTTAAAAAGTTTTAAATTGTGTCGTGAAAGATATATTTAATACCAAATGTTACATGTGAATCTTGTAAGATTGTTATCAAATAAGTTAATACTAAGATTATAAATTTGTTCAATGTGTGGTAGCTCCATTTTATCTGTCCAATTTACACCATAAAGACGATAGCATTTTAAATGTGCTTTTTAAGAATATTTTTTTCCGTAGCACATTCCAATCATGGAAGATAATTTTTCAACCTTTATTTCTGAGCTTCTGTTTGAATTTTGATTGTAGAAGTATCGTCAAAACTAGCGGATTAAACTTATTTCATACTTTATTCAATTTATTTTAAGGTGATTTGTCAGATACATTTTCCACGCGCAATATCAATTTATGATAAAGTGTTATTGAATACACGGTAAAGATTATGGAACATGAACATGCGTTTTAAGATTAAAAAAGAAGATTAATAAACCAATAACTATGTTTTTACTAATCTTTACTCAATACGATCCTGTGTAGAAACTAATAACATTACAAATGACAACAAAAATCCGCTTCTCGTGTTAATTTCTGAAGATTAAGCACACCATGCATTAAATCTAGAACACAGAAAGTGCTTTCTCGTGAATTTACAGATTAACATTCAACGTTAATAATAAACTGACATTCTACGAAGCATAAAATTTGTTGAAAATTCAACTACTTATCCTTTCAACTAGTTTAAGCAAATATTCAGGGAACGTTGAGCCTTTAAGAAGAGAATTTAAATCTTTATTTTATAAAAATAAGTTTATCACTTTTTACGAAACAAGTTCTTAAATTATAACATATAAGAATCAAGAGAAGAAAAACCCTAATTTTAGAGATGTAGTGGTTCACAAAGCGAAGTAACACTCATCCATAACGTGTTTCTAGTTTCTAAACTACACTAAAATTTATTTGTGCTTATTTAAAAGATAATGACAGTTATTACTTACTACGTTTATAATTTTTCATGCAGAGTATAGGGCTTGATAAAATGTTGAAGAAAAAATCAGGCTTGTTACTTTACTCTCCAAAATAAACAGAATGCGCAAAGTCCGTGATACTAAGCAAATTAGTGAATTAGTAAATTGACAGTTTTATTCAATTCATGACAACTTGATATAATTTAGAGACATAATGTGTATTATCACAAAATTTACTTAACATTTTCATTAAATTTAAGAGCATTTTCTCGAAAATAAGACTCGACTCTATTTTTATTATTCTCTATCTTTCATTTATTTTAACCATGATTTATTGTTCTTACCAAAGATTGAAACATAGATTGTAAATCCTTATTTACTCGATTAAGATTGTCAATTCAAGTGCAATATACCAGGTGAAAGATGTTAATAAAATTCAATTTAACAGTAGAAAAGTTCAACATGGCGATCTCTTATAGCATTTCTGTTTCAAAGAGTTTGTGAACACAGTATATTAAAAGAGTTTTCAAGAGTGTGCACAAAACTAGCCTTTTAAATTTCATGTCTGGCGGGCTTCATATGATCAGACACCTTTATTGAAGGCGATAGATGTATAAATAGTTGCAAATACAGTCAATTCATTTGGAGATATGTAAGTTCTTCGTGAGTCCATACCCATTAAAATGGTAGTAATTTCACTTCATCTTTTATTAACCAAATCGTGGGCACTATACTTACGAAGGTTAAAGGAAAATACATGTTATGTGACAGAAAAGTTGAATAGTATTATGATTATGTTTCTTCTGCAATTTTATTAACCATTAGCAGTAAAGAAACAGAATATTACTTTTCTGAAAAGCAAACGAGCTAATAATCATATCTGAGACGTGTGCTCTTTAGCTGTTATTTCAATGTGTAGCATAATTTCCAGTGTTTGTGGCTTTATTGTAGTGACAGAAAGCAGATAGCAAACGAGCAAGTGAGAAAAAATGGAGAGAGCAGCGACCACATTTAATTAAAAAATGGTGCTTTAGTCTCTCGCAGTACTGAATGTTTAACAGAACATCATTATTAAGCATGCATTTTTTGTTGTTCACTCATTATTTTCCTTTCAACTTATTTTAGTATGCCACTTTTAAATCACAATTTGCGCTGATATTGTACGGAAAAAATTGAGACTTTGTTGTTGGCTGTTTTATAATTAAAGCACTTTATTTGCGGTTTTATATTATTGATGCGCAACACCTAGCATCTTGTTGTTTGATGCCGTTTTGGTATCAATAATTAATAAGCAGATAATGATATCACATATACACAGTAATATGTGTGGTTTTCAATAATATCATGGAATGTGCTTAATTGAACAGTCAACAGAATAAGATACTGGGAAGCAAAAGATCCAGGTATTTGTCATGTGGATTAGTAGAGCTTAGACAAAATTAATAAATAATTTAGCTTCCGTTGTTGGGCATCACTTCTACTGCAATTTTTATAATAGAAGGTTGTGAGATTTAATATCTTTTTTACCTACATTCATTAAAATTACTCATACAGTAAACAAAAATGTCAAATGTTATCTAATGTTTTAAAAAGCAATGAGTTAGCTCAGAAGAAACTTGAAATATAACAATAGTTGCAATGAA
>JAGDQP010007653.1:823-12993 GCA_022664845.1 Lepisma saccharinum | reverse complement strand
TCCACCCAGCTATTTGGTATCATACATATACCATAGACATGCATTGGTTTGGTGCAATTCAAGTGTCCGATTGCACGTATTGTGAAAACCTCTTGACCAGAAATATTGGTTCACCAAAATCACGTGTGTTACGTCAGAGCCTCATCAGGTTCTATAGAAGATGCTATGCTATCCAGTCTGTCAACATCAGTGAAGAAGACATGTCAAGGTTTAGTATGAAGTTTACATAAATGCGAGTTCTTGTTCTGTATGTTAAAATTTGGAAACAGTTCATGACTTCCATCGAGTAACACAAACATCAGATTTACAGCACTTAAGGTTAATGAACGTATCATACGGCGGGATATGAGAAATTTTGTTCTGGTGATACAACACTACAAATTGAGCTCCGTGGCCACTGACCAACAGCAGTTTCAAGTGAGCTTCTAAATAATGTTATCGAACCTGGTCCACGGCAAAGTGTTCATATTATTGCAAACAGGCTTGGTATATATTTTCAATACCATACCACTGTTGTTCGGTGCCTTGACGACCAAGTTCACAATGGCTCAGTTGGTAGAGCGCTCATCTCTGGTGCTAGGGGTCATCGGATCAATCCCTGCTCATGCCATGTGGGTTTTGTGGTGGACAAAACACCGTGTGCGTGGGTTTTCTCGGGGTTCTCCCGTTTCCTACCACTTTCTTCATTCCACCAATTCATCCCATCATCATCCATACGGCCTGAGCCATAGTTGCCTAAAGGCCTTAAAATAAAATTCAATCGACGACCAAATTAAACAAGTTGATACCGGACAGCAAAGTACACTATTTTGAAGTATGCGGTTCTATTAGGCTGAGGAACAAACGGAAGTGATTCCTGCAACGACTGCCACGTCTGATAAGTAGATATAGTACGACAGCCGTAACCATCAGCACAATGGGTGAATAGAGATCAACGTCCAGAGCACTGCCCGAAACCACCCTTTCACCCACAAAAGTTGTTGCTTGTGTGATAGTCTACTTTTGGAGTGATTAATCATAATTTTCTCTTTCATAGCGAGACTATCACCACGGATCTTTACAGTGCGGAACTGCATCAAATTTACCTTCGACTTGTCCTCAGGCAACAAGTAGTAGTCAACAGACATGGTGTACTCATGATACACTAAATGCAAGCCCACACGTCACACAAAATACTATGGAGACTTATAGGGAGTGGAAGTACGAAACCATGCTCTATTCACTTTATTCTCTGACTTATCTCCCACTGTTACCATCTATTCATCCAATTTCGTGTGTCCTTTGCTAATGACAGAGTTCCGCCATGTGGTTTATAATTTATGCCCTTAACAGAATCCTGAGTTCGTTTGTCATCAAGTCATTGACAAAGCAACGGTAAATGTGTGTGTATAGACAGGTGTTGTTGATTTCATCTACATATAGCATTTGTATGTGAAATATGCCTGCAATATAGCACAGGAGATACCTTGGGTTCCTTTGAGACCCCAACTAAAAATAAGTATTTATTGGTCTTTCTGACAGAATTTTATACAGATACCTAATTCTAAATACAGATACAGTTTTAATTCTAAACAATGTATATTTGATTGTGATGATAAACATTGTGATAAGAAAGAGAAAGAAACAAATGCGCAAAAACCTCCTTGAACAACTAGTCATGTTCGGCACATCTTTTATCTACAATATATCATTGCTCACTCTTTTTTGTTACACATATTACATGATATCACTTTCGCACACAAAATATGAAAAATGCTACTTTGTTTGAATTTGAATGTTATTTACAGCCTTTATGTATCCAAGGCTCAGGCCGGTATAAGGGAGGGGAAAGGATTCAGGAAGGGATCGGCCAGGGCCTATGTTGAAGATACCATCCCGGCATTTGCCTGATGTGACTGTGGAAAAACCCTGGAGAAACCTCAGTTCGGATGGTTGCTACTTTGTTATTCAAACGCTGTTCAAAAATATAAGCACATTTCAAGATATCTATTGCTTCAAACTGTAACCTGAGGAAGAAAGAGACGTGGTCTAGAACAATGTAGCGTAACATAAGAAAAACTTTCTTTTTTACTAGACCCAACCTACTTATTATGCCAATAACGAAGTAATTTCCGGAAACAATATATTAGTGTCATTTCTGGAATCTGCTGACGTGAGTATTATGTAAACTACTTAATTTTGCTCTTTTGGATAAAAAGGAAATAACTGATTAATTACATGAGTATTACCTTGGGATCCTTTTACGACCCAGTGGCAAACAATCATTATCTACACAACAGCAAAACAACCGTAAACGATATTTTGTGTGTAATGTTTTAACATGCACTGGGAAGAAAATACAAGAGAGGACTCATAGGTACTTTAAGTGATATACTCCATTAAATATCTCTGGGGTTCCTAAAGGACCCCAAGGTAGTACACAAGGGTTAATCTATCTTAAAACTATTAAGAAAACTTCAGTGCGCGTTTATTTATTGTTTTATTTGTAATATCAGTCACACTTACAAGAAGTTCCGAAAGTTTTACACAAATATTCCTCTGAAGTACACACAATAATGATAAAGAAATAGTATGCACATTATAGGTATGGAACTCGAGCTAAAATAATAACAATATTTTGATGTAGTTAGTAATAGAACAGATGGTATAAGGACGTGAACAAACGTATAGTATAATCCGGGTTCGAAATTAACTTTTGGTAGCACTGGTTCCCAGGAGCAGTGGGATTTTTTCTTCACTGGTCCTACAAAAATCTAACTGGCCCTTTTTCAGATCAGTACATAATTATAATCAGCGTATTTTTTAGTCCACTTTATTATATTCACTTAGGCTACAGGCCTATATAGAATACCAAATATGAAAGAATAATTATAGCCCTGGAAAAAATATATGTCAAAGCAAACACGATCATGCTTAACAAATAGGAATGCTGAATTACCACACTTACTTTGTTTTAAATATTTTCTTCTGAAGAATCTGCTGGGAGTCTAGGGTCATTGGAAGACATAATGGGATGTCTGGCACTTTCTATTTTGTCCATAAAGAAGGATACTGCCGGAGCAACGTCATAATTATACAATCTGAAATCAGTAATAAAACGGCATATCCGCGTTGCGTAAAAGATATGTGCCCTGTCTCCTCACACTTATTTTGTTTTTATTACACTAAATATCTTCTTCTGAAGATTCTGCTGGGAGTCTGGGACCTTAAGTACCGGCTTTAATATAGTGTAGACGTGTACCGAGTGAGCCCCGACAAAGTGTGGTTTTTCGGAGGGAGAAAAGAGGACAGTAAATGTAAGTAGTGGACCTTTTAGTTTTCACTAGAGGAACTTTTCCTGAAAGAGTAGACTTTGCCTGATCTTTTCTCAAAGAATTATTCCAAACTTAAAATCCCTATGTTATTCTTATGGACATTTGAGAGACTGTCATCCACGTTGACTTCTATTCTCTTACATCACCGGGAGTCTATGAACTCGAGCATCCGGTGACCTTGGAGGTGGCGATCTGCTACCAACTGAAAATAAAACTAAGCTCTGGTACCCAAGGCAGTGAATTTTATATAAGGGTTGGTCAGTGTTAAGATACCATGCAGGGTTAAAAGTCTGTACTTTCGGGGCCATTGGTGATAGGTGCATGGTGTTTGGGTTCATTGACCTCCGTTACGTATGGGGGCGTACTGAAGCCCCCACCAAAACCCCCACCCTCCCTCACCCCACCCCTCCTCCATTTTTAAAAAATCCTCAGGAATTGGTCTCTTTCTTTCCCCTTACCCCCTCCCCGTCATTCCGAACGAGGTTGAAATCCTTTCCTTCCCAACCCCCACCCAGGTCTCTTGCCCCTCGATGCCGTGTGCTCTGATCCATGATCCTGGGATGCGTTGGCTCAGTTCCTGTAACCAAGTGGTGTATATATATATATATATATATGTGTGTGTGTGTGTGTGTGTGTGTGTGTGAGTACTTGCGAACTGAGTAATGGCGCGGAAGGTAGACCTAAAGGAATATACAAAATAGGTCTCGAGAAACTCGAAGCGGAATGACTTGCGAGCGAGACGAAACATCCCCGAGCACATGAAAATAACCCATTTCAGCAGGAACTTTTGTCCAAGATAAGGAGGAAGGATATCACTGCTGGAAAACCACAATCCAGTATAGAAGACAAAGAAATGAAACAGCAAATCATGGATGAAGTATACGCTGAGTGGGACAAGATAAACAAGGAAGATGTGATACCAATATTCCTAAGATCGATAAGAAGAACGGGCGGTGACCGGGACGAGGAGGTCAATGCGTTCCCGAGACCTGGAACACCATGTCAAGATGAAAATACCAAAAGAAAGAGAGAGGAGGAGGATGAAGAAAAGGCAAAAAGGAAAAGGGAAGAAAAAGAAATGGAGGATCTATAACTAAAAATTGCATATGCGGAAGGAAGAATAATGGAATTAAAAAAAAACAGATAAAACTGAATAGAGAGATTGAAAGACTAAGAAGTTGCGAGCTAAAATTGGAAAGGACAATGACAAAATTAGAAGAGAGAGAACAGGAGATGGAAAAATAAGAAAGAATAATCAAAGAAATGAAACAACCAAAAATAGAAGGATGTGTACACATCAAAGAATTAGAGGTAACAAATCAACAAAGGGAGGTCAGAAAGATGGAATTGGAAGAGAATTTGAGAAATATGGAAGAAGAGATAAGAAAATTATACGAGGAAAATGGAGTACTAAAGAACAAAAGCGAAGTAGGTATGATGCAGACACCAACAACTAGCTTTGCAGATATACGTAAAATAAAGACAGCTAAAATCCCAGAAAAGACAAGACTAATAGAAACTAGTGAAAGGAATTCCAGACCAACCATAGTATTAAAACCGAAGGACGAAGACAATCCGAGACGTAAGAATGAAGCTGACTAACACTATCAGTAGATATGATAGGATCAACTTCCAGATGATACAAGCTAAAACAGCGCTCATTCTGCAGATGGCAACAGAACAGGACAAAATCAAGATCAGACAACACTCAGGAATGATGAAAAAATTCAATTTAATGAACAGAAATTATAAGAAAAACCCATTGATGATTGTATACGGTATCCCGTCCGAAATGAAAGAAAATGAGGTAATAGAAGAAATGATAGACAGGAACCTAAATGATACCACAGAAGAACAGAAACAGTTGATCAAACCCAGCTTTAGACCGGACGAAAAAAACAAGATCGGTATCATCTCGTCTTTGAAGTACCGAAACAAGCGAGAGAGAGATTCCTCAGGAGTCCTCGTGTTTACATTAGCTATGAGGCGACCAACATAAAGGATGCCTAAAATGTCATGAGTATGGACACATTGCTGCACATTGCAGAAATGAGGCAAGATGTGGAAACTGCCGCGATAAAAGTCACAAAAAACAGGACTGCCCAAACAAAGATCAAAAGGTATGTATACCCTGCAATTCAAAGAGGAAGATGTGTAGGACAAAAGGCGAAAGTGAATGCCCACAGTACAAACTTGCGCTACAAAGAGTAATCGATAGGTTCGATTATGGAAAGTGATCCAGATCGAGTCCAAAACAAGGGTAAAATAAAACACAAGAAAAAGACCCACCATGCAGGAAAAGAAGAAGCCAAATTAGGCTACAGCAATTTAATAACAACAATAAATATGGATATCAACAAACCCAACAATCCCTAGGGACAAGCCTGCCCCAGGTTAAGGAGTATTAAAATGTACGTGTTGCACGCCCCCAATAGTGCACAACTTAATCTGTACAAAGGATGCTAAGAGGCAGGGGCCTCCCCAAATAAAAAAAGTTTGGGGCCGTTGGAAAAAATATTAAAGTGTCTGGCTTTTTCTCCTTTGTCTGTAAAAAAGGATACTACCGGAGCAACGTCATAATACAATCTTGATTCAGTGATAAGACGGCGTATCCGCATTGCATACGAGTTTTGTGTCCTGTCTCTTGCACTTGCGGCTGAGGTGTTGATCAGCTGATATGTTATTTCATAAAATTCTGCGATTTCAAGATTTTCATTTTTTGGTTTTTAGAACAGAAAGAAAGCACTTCGATAAAACCTTAAATACAGTTTACAGGTATGTTTATTAATATATTGGAACTTTAGAAAGCACTGGCTCACAGGACCACTGACATTTTTTAGTTACTGGCCCTTGGAAATTTTTACTGGTCGTCGGCCAGTGGACCACCGCTAATTTCGAGCCCTGACTATAATGAAGAATGAGCAAATAATACTTTTTATTTGTGTTGTAAAGAGTAAGACTGATCTAATTCCACTTTCTTTGTTCAAAATGAGTTGTATACGCAAGAAGATATATATTTGACTGCTTTTTATTGCAGAGAAGCGACGTATGTATGTCTGGTACCCTTCTTAACCGAGTAACCCTATAAAATCACTTCTGTGTAGCAGTAATAAAGAAAGAAACGTTTGCCTTTAAAATATAATTTCAAAAGAAGGTAATAAAACGGACATAGATCAATTCTCCTCTCTAGCGCCTACTTAAGAAACCTCAACGAATTCCTGATCAAATGAATATTTCTGTATGTATGCTGCATTATCGACATTTCTTATGCACACTACAGAAGCAAACAGTACAAATATATTTCAGAGAAATGCATGTTACCTGTAATTGCATTAACGTATTGCTAGCAGACTATTGTATGACTGTTTGGGTTATATTGGAATCAGAAACCAGCACTAATCGTCTTAAAGGGAAACAATATTTCCCTGTGAAAAAAAAAAAGGAGAATTTTGAATTCCATACAGAACCGACTCTAATGTTGTATATGCTGTATAGCAGAGGTGGCGAACTTCTTCCTGCTCGCGGGCCGCAAGGTAACGTCACGGGGCATGATCGGCGCTAAAGGATATACAGTAACTAGTGTATCAATCGTAAAGTTCCGGTCGAAACTCATAGCTAAAGTGATGTCCCACATTATTTATTTGTTTCTGTCTTTCCGCGGCCCGAACAAAATTATATGGCGGGGCGCATGTGGGCCAGCAGTTGGCTACCTCTGTATAGAGTTAACTAGAGTTGCATCTTTTCCTATGGCCTGAGAGAAGGCGCCAGAGGACCCCGGGGTGGCCAAGGGGTTAACGCGCCTGCTTTCTAAGTTTATTAATTTGCATTTACAGTAGACTCGCAGTTACCCGAGACTCTGGGTTAACCAAGCCGAACTACTACAGCTTATCGAAACTTACATGTATTAAATATGTATTAAACATGTATTAAATAAACACTGACTTTATATTAATGCAGCTAGCTATCGTTAAGTTTCGTAACCCATTAATCCCAGATCTCCGTATTTTCCTAGTTTTTCGTATCCGAGGTAGCCTCTGTCCCAATTAACTCGGATTGTTGGGAGTCTACTGTATGAACAAATAAAATTAACTTCTAGAAAGTAAGTAAATCACATTCAGAAAATGACAAAAATGTGAAAGATACTGTTTTATACAAATGTTCTAAATACATTATTAACAGAAACAGAAAAATTGTGAAAGCAGGGCCCCAGAAAGTCCCGCCCCGCTGAGGGACTTCTCTCCAACTTCAACCGAGGTCTCCGCGTGCAGTTAGTATAGGAATACTAAAAAGCAAGGATCTGAGGTAATCTAGAGGTTTCTATCCGAAGACATTTACCACTACATCGGGAATAGAGAAAGAAGGATAAAAAAAGAGAATAGGAAAGAACAAAGATATGGCTTTTAGAGAGGGGAAAAAACGGTAATCCGGGAAAAAAAAACACTACATCTACATTACTACAGGTATGAGTTGACCAGGTTGATTGATTGATATAAATTGGTAGGTATGAGTTAGTTAGTTAGATAACAGTAACTACTATCTAGAAGAGTAAGAGAATAGCAATGTGAGGGGGACGAACAACAGAAACAGTGTGAAATATGTTACCTCAGCTTCGACAGGTACCTGGTGCGTCGCTTCGCTGTCGCCGGGGCTTCACACATACAAAGTCCTGATAGTATGCATGCCAGCCGTGCTGTTGCTACCGCTGTAACTACTTACCATTTTCCGCCGATTCACCCATTCAACTTGGCGTGGTTGCTTCAGGCATCAGGTACATCGCTGCGCTAGGCTTTCCTTCAACGGCCACCCATGGGGAAATACATAAAAAGTACCATACCTTATAAAGTGCCACGTGGGAAGACGGCGAGGCGATAAGGCAAGACCTGTTATTATTTTATTTCCCTATGTTGTTTATTTTAACATGAAGTGAGGGTACAGTGGAAAATTTCAGTGCTTTTTTACGTAGAAACATGGTACTTTAAAATGTTTATAATGTATAACGTGTGTTTCTTTATATATACCTAAAACCTTTCGATAAAATACATATGTTCAGTTTTTAGTGTGTTTCTAAAGAGGGTTCTGTTTCTTTGAAAAAATAATTATATTATATTCGGGTCCAAGTAACGATTCGTTTGTAAAATCATCTTTAAAAGTAAGCAACACGTCCGTTATTATCTCTGCGTTGCCGTTTACCAAGGCGTTTAATCAGTTATAGTGTAAAACGTGGAGTTATAACGTTCCCTTCTATTTTTTTGTATTGACATAAAAATACTACAAGAGGATCGCCTTCTATAGATAATAAAACGTAATGAAAATCGGTGCATCCATTCAAAAGTTATAACCGGACTAAGAAAGAAATACATTCGAATTGCATTTAGTATCTCGTTTTTTGAAGTTCGTTGCTT
Source organism: Lepisma saccharinum (assembly GCA_022664845.1). NCBI lineage: Eukaryota > Metazoa > Arthropoda > Insecta > Zygentoma > Lepismatidae > Lepisma > Lepisma saccharinum. The sequence goes on along the minus strand of JAGDQP010007653.1, from coordinate 4,277 downwards.
ACACACATATCCATTTCAACAATATCGTAATGTTCCTTTCAGTTTTGATTAGGTAGAAGCAAAGATATACGGGATTGGTTTATAGCCTTCAACCCTTTATTTACATACAAGAACAATGTTAACAAAATTACCGTCCCGAAGAACACAGTTTACAATTATCTGATTACAAATGATTAGAGATGCTTTATCTAATAGTGATCAGTTAGAGATTCTGGAAAGTAGGATGACACCAGTTCCTTAGCGAGCTGCGTGTCGGGGAGTTGTACTAGTTCCTTAGCGAACTACGTACGGAGAATGTTTAAGGTGAGAGTACACACCAGTTCCTTAGCGAACTACGTGTGCGGATGACACCAATTCCTTAGCGAATTGCGTGTCGGGTGTTTGTACCAGTTCCTTGGCGAACTACGTACAGGTCGAATTAGGACTTATGTGTGAGAATGCACACCAGTTCCTTAGCGAACTGCCTGTGCGGGATAGTACCAGTTCCTTAGCGAACTACGTACTAGGATGTTCCAGTTTCTTAGCAAACTGCGAACGGTTGAAGGAGAGGAGCTGACCACCCAGGGGAAATGAGTGATGGCTCTTGCTCTGTGCAGGTCCTTTTTAAAGGTGAATGTAGGGGTGGTTCCTCTTGCTTCTCCTACTTGACTCCAGCTCCCTCTGTCTTCCGTTATTTGCTCCATCTGGTGTTAGTTTGAGGAGTTGATCGTCGTCTGCTCCAATGTGCATGTATTATCTGCTTACTTGCATAACCACATGTTTGTCCTATAAACTTGTGTGTTATTGTTTATGCAATGTCCACGTGTTTAGTTACACACGCTGGTCATTACGATATTCTCGATACAACGTCATAATACTAACATTGAAAGTGCTCTATCTTTATGTTACAAAATAGTTTTACCTAAATATAAATTCCGCAAATATTTTATTTACTAGAGAGAATATTGATTGCCAGGGAGTTGTGGTTGTCGTCGATTCAAAATGAACGAGTACCAATAGTCATAGTGTTACTTTGACAACTGAAGAGCATTGAAGTAACGCAATACATTTCTTAACTTTTATATTATACCATAGGTGAAACCAATAAAAGCCACCACAAAGGACCCAAATCGGATTTCCCTGAATATAAATAAGAAATTTTAGTACCTGCGCTGGTGATGATGATTTATGTAGTTGTTAAAGAACGAAAAATCAATTCTAAATCTGCTTTCTCATAATGAGCTTTAGAATATATTTCTCTTCACTTCTCTCTATATATTTTTCTTCTTTTATGGCTCGGTTTCTGAATGGCTTCCGTTGTTATCCGCGCTGGGAAGAAATAATTTAGTTCAGTCTCTTTCTCTCTCCCTTTTAGATCTCGTGGAATAATAGAGTTTATATTTTCCTTCTTTCTTTTTCAAGTCTAATGGAACTGAGCTACTGTGCTTCATGATCAGAACACAATAAATCGGACGCGCCAAAAAATTCAATTAATATCAATGTTGCCAGAAGCAAAATTACTTTCTCCCTTAACACTAAAAACTTATAGAAAACATAAAAAAAGGTGATTATGTAATGAAATATACTTATTGATAAATTTAATACGTGATAAAAAATTACAGAAAAGTACTTGATACTAAATAATTGCTGAAATACTGTATGTACTGAGTAGGTTACTGAATTATACATCTACATACTACCTTTTGGGTCTTTCATTTTCCCTAGCAGCCACTCGATGTTACATTGATTCATACGTTGATTAATTCATTACGTTGATAGTTGTCAGACGCTATGAGCAACCAATCTATACATAATGCGGTCTTCAGTACAGCTACGAATATGATTGTTATGTCAGATGCCTGATAGACTTTTCCTTGCTATACTGGGTTGATGTCGGGGAATTCTGAGCCAATCATAGGAACTGCCTCCAATCATGGTACATACTGATTATGGTACTGCTTCCCAAACCATTTATAGAAATTGGCTGATAGCTCGGCGCGTTTTGGTGTTGAAAGACACCATCACCATTCGAAAAAAATGCAACAAAGCGTGGTGCACTTAGTCAGCAGGCATGTCACGATAGTAGAAATAGATTGTTGACACTACGGGTGCAATATTCACAGGGGCGCACTTTACAAGGAGAAATAAATCGCTATTTAAAACCCGAGACGAAAAATATTTAAAAGCATAGAGGACCATGTAGGGGAAGCGCTAAACACCATACCCTTTATCCCGGGCGACCCGTCGTACATAACTGACTTCTGATAATTTAAAGTTAGATTAATTTACATTAGAAAGAGTTAAACAAACATTATCGCATATATTAGGAATATTAAAGTCGCTTAGCATCATGTTTCTATTAAATTTAGAAACGCCGAGCCTCGCTATGAATATCAAGAAAGTTGAAACTGAAAATATACAGAACTGTTATTTTTCCAAGTGACTTTATGGTTTCAAAAGTTAGATGTAAATAAGCACCCTGGTAAATGAGCATAAATTATGTATGTTTGAGAATTAGGTTTTGAGGAAGATATAAGGGCCGAGATAACCAGAAAATGGAAGAGACTGCATAATGATGAATTACACGGACTGTATGATTCACCCGACATTAAAAGAATAATGCCATGTAGCTCGAATGGGAGTAAAAACGAAGATTATATTCCATTTCGGTTGAGAAAGGGGCCATTGGGAAGACCGAGACGTTGTTGGGATGACATTATTAGAAGGGGTCTTTGAGAGGTAGATCCTCAAAACCAAAACTAGCTTGATGTTGCTCAGGATGGAATCCAATGGCGAACGTTTGTTACTACAGCGATGAACGTTGGGGCCGATCGAGTTAGTCCTATTTTTCCAGATAGAGCGTGACAGTCATATGTACTTCTGCCAAAGGGCAACACCCGTAATTTACGATAGATTTATGCATATGAGGAAAACAAGTGTTCTTTCCTAACCTATATTTTCGGGTCCACAGTTGATAGATATCGTGCGTTCGAATTCTGCTATAGCTACTGTCCTGACTGAGGTTTTCCAGAGTTCCCCTCAGTTTCATCACATTAACAACTTGATGGTACCTTAACTAAGACACTTGACGCTACATTCTCATATCCTAGCCCTGTCTAATCCAAAGGTGGCTAAAGGCCGTTAAAATTTAAAAAATATCCTAGTAGAAACAAGCATTATTTTTCTCCCTAACTCGACTTTATATCTTCAGGAAATAAATATTCCCGGAAATGGTGCTTAACGCTTAAAGAGTATCTATCATTATTACTCACGCTTTTGTTTATGTTATTTTAAATTGCTTTGTATGAATCAAAATAGTGTTTGTTACGTTCTTGTTTAGTGTTATTAATACATCTTCCACAAGTAGCCTACAATAATTTAGTTAAAATCTAACTGACAACCTAAAAATACTTCCATTTAAGACACACCTTGGTCACTGGAACCAACTAGACATTTTTCCTTTTTTGGAAAGCAA
>JAGDQP010007652.1:36863-66325 GCA_022664845.1 Lepisma saccharinum | reverse complement strand
TTTCCATCAAAATGCGGGCCATACCATCACCTATGATGATTATCCTCAAGGGTATACATTATATGCTTTTATTCTGTCTCCTGCCAATACGCTTGATGATAGTACTTGGGATGTTGTTAAAGATTCTCCTGTAAATTTGAAAATTGGATTTGTAAATCGACTTCAACATTCAATCACCTGTATTGTCTACGCACAATTCGATTCCCTGATCCAGATCGATAAAGATCGCAACATTTATACTGATAATGCTATTTAAAAACATACCTTTGCCAATTATCTCAAATCTCTGACATCTATATAAGGTAGCAATAACATTGTATTTACCTCAGTCATTCGTGGGACGTCATGAAAAGAAGTATTGTGCAGTTCACAGCCTTTGACCAGGGAGATGGCGAGACGCAGGATCTTGTGGTTAAAGAGCTTGCCATTGTGGATCCCGATCAAAATACGTCGCAGTCGTGGATCTTCAAACCCGCATTTCCATTTACGGAGTTACCGATAGCCTTGAAGTATACCAACGATTACATCTCTACCCATACCATTGGACTTCACTGGGATGATAGCGATTTGGCCTATAGTGATCTTAAAACAATACTAATGATTTATACTCAGGCCAATGGCCGGTCTGTAATTAACATAGAAGATCTCCAGTGTCCTAAATATATAGATTTATGTTTTCCTGTATCTTCGTGTGTACATCCACGACATCAGTTTGAAAAGTATCGATGTGCAGTGCGGGAAGCTAAAGCGTATGGACAGTATCTAAAATACTTGGACTTATCTCGTTATATCCTTCCCAAGCGTATATTCCAACACCGATTATCGACTCAGATGTGGACTCATAACATCATCGAGACTATTCTTTATGATTGTCTAAGTTCAACAGTATTCAGCGGTGTGTATGCCATAGATACTCTTCCTGTGCAAGTAAAACACCCAGCCGCAATAATAATAAATTTAAGTCCTTCCAATAGTGGCGGTAGTCATTGGGTGTGCGTATATATTAATAAAAAAGAATCGGCGATTATTTCGCTAGTCTAGGAAATTCACCTCCTAGACCCATTGTGAAATTCTTACAAAGAAACTGTAAATATTATTATGTAAATAGTGTCCAGTACCAGCATGAGCAGTCTGTCTTATGCGGACTGTTTTGTATTGTGTACATTTACTTTAAAGTTCGTAATCAAAATGTATTGAATAAATTTGATAAAACCAACTTAAAGCAAAATGATCATCTGGTACTCAACTATGTGAGAAAAATCAAAGCAAAAAATAAAAAATGTAAATAACTTTTCTATGTACCATGTAGTAGAGTAGTTTATTTGTAATAAAAACCTTTTACCTCTAATTTATTTTGGGTTTCATTTCATGAAATAAAAAGCAAACATCATATCCTTGTAGTATAGATTTATTATCATGCAAGTACAATTTTACAAATGAATTGTGGATATTCCATCCATCAGTTTTGATGCTTGTATCTTTAACCAAAATTGTAGTTGCATACAATTACGCAGTGCGCATGGATACTAGTGCACTGGCTTGTGGTAATTACAACATGAAGTATTGAGTTTGAAACTTAGTGCGCATAAGGCAGGACATCCCTGATCTTCAACATTCACAATGTTTTCCATGTGGAATAGTTTCCGTAATAATGTAATCTTTTCACTACCTTTGCAATAAAAGACGGAACCCATTTCACAACATTGTGAAACAATATGTCGGATGTGGGATACAGTATATCCATTCGTAGTGTCCCATTCTAAACCGTGCAAATTGCCAGTTAACCATTCGACTTGTCTCTGATATCCAACCGGTAAATCGTAACTTTCACAAAGTAATTTTACCATACAATGAAATAATAGAGTTGCATCACATGCAACTAGACAAAATTCACGCATAATGTATTGATTCGCCGAAATTTTGAATCCCTGAAAATCAAGAATGTACTGCCTTGTACTTAGTAAACCAGAACCAATAGGATTTTGTTGCTCAAGAATCAACGGTATTAACTGAGCAATACACTCCGGGTCTTTCATGAACTGATGACAAACTTTAAATAGTGTGTTTTTCCCAATATGAAAATGAACCTGTTGCTGAAAATGTTCATAATAGTCCTGAAAAATCTCAGGGTGATTAATATGAGTTTCGACATGTTGTGCGATTACTGTTCCTGTGTTCCATACATACATACACTCATGCACACTATGTAAATTACATTCACTACATTGAATTGGATTTTCTTTTAGATATGCACTTATAGTTTTCAAAATACACTTGTCCACTATATATTCGCCCTTACAATTCAAACACTGAGCCATAATTCACTACACCACAGGATCTTTACGGGGAGCACGGTCCTTGGCACGGAGTAATGTTACCATCTCCCAGGGACACGTTCTCTGTATGTGACGAATGCCCCAGTCAAAGTTTTCCTTCAGCATAACTCCTGCTGGATGTACAGTGTTTGTACAGTCCCTGGATCTTTCAGTATCAATTTCGTACGTTCTTCATTCATTCTATTTACGTCATACGCTGAGGTATTTGGAAATGTATAGCCTCCACGATGATCAAAGCAGATGATTGCATGGAGTAGTACAATTATTAAAGCACCCTTCACAGAGCATGGCATGGTCGGGAAACCAGTCCTCAATGATCGAGTATATGCAGGCTTCGTCCACCCAGCGCGGAGAGCATTTGCAGGGCTCCTCTGTGGGCGGAGTAATAACAACTTCAGTAGCACTTGCCTTCGACATAGTTACGTGTAGACTGACGATCCCTATAAGCAACATATATGCGTTTTCAGCCTACGCGCAACCGGAAGAGTCGGGGGGTGGCCCCTGTTCCCACGGTCGGTCCCTTCAGGACCGGAAACTCCATATGGTAGGGGTCACCAAAGGTCGTGAGAAACGTCAAAATTAAGACTAATGGCTCCCAGGTGTTCAAATTTTGGTGGAAGGGGATGGGAAATTGTAACAAGTCTCTACTGAACAAATCCACTTTAGGGTAAGCATGCTTCAAACAAACTTTCCTAACCTAGTGTCATCAAGATTAAATTAACCTGTTACCCTAACGTGAGAAATTTAAACAACAACGAAACGAACTAAGAGTAAAAAAAGTTCAGGAGTTACGATAAATGGTCCATGATAGTATAATTAACGTGATTTTTTTTTACATGTACAAGGACGCAGATGGGAATAAAAAAAATATTTACTCTTTCGAAAGTAACTTGACATAACCTTAATACAATATTGTATCGGGCCGACAGGTTATCATAGTTCTTACCAAAAAAAGTCAAGAGACATGCTTAATAGAATTTGTAATAGGCGTCTCACGAGATATTTTTAATGCTATGCTTAGGTGTTATCTACACAGCAGCTAGGAAACCCCTAGAGATGTGTCCATAACCTGCTACCTGATTATTTTAATTTTATTTAGAGTCTTTAGAAAACTACAGGGATAGGTGAGGGAGTCGAACACAGGTGATCTAATTTCAAGGTATCATCATGCCATTTGCCTGGTACGACAATAAAACACGGGAACACTTCAGAGACGATGATCAGTAATAGGTATCGAACTAGAGTTTTAAAGGCGGGAAAAAAATAACGGAAATTTTAAAAAAATACAGGATTTATTTCTACGAGGCAAAAAAAAAACTGATTTTATTAACGAAATCTTTTTTTTTTTTTTTTGCATTTTCATCACCAATGTTCACTACTTAACAAGCATTTGTTGTTTAGGTTTAGTACAATTAAATGTTCTTACGTTAAAAAATGTACAAAAATCTTCAATTTTCATTAGGAATGCAATATATCTCATTAGCACCCTTGCACATAAGAGAAAAGTTCTGTTCACTTCTGGCCCTTAGGCATCTTTGGCTCAGACCCAGAAAACTTATATAATGCTTCAAGACTTTGTCAGTCAGTCCCAATCCGGATTTTTTTTAAATATATGTTTTGAACATGAGCTAACATTTTAACTAATTCATTGATCATAAAATGTCAATGACAGGGACACCGTAATAGTAAAAAAAAACGTGCTTTTCGAAAGTAGCACTAGAAATAAAAAAACAGGATTTTTTCCGGCATTCAATTTTTTCGTTTTTTGCGATCATCGCTTTTATTTGAAACTAATGTACTATATGCCATCTGGTCTTCATATACTCGTTGTTCCATGATTATAAGTTCTGACGTTATACTTTTTGAAGTAATACGTTCTGACTCTTCTGTTTTAGATTGCTCGAAATATTATACGATCTGACGGTTATACGTTCTGACCAGTGTCGGATCAAGGGGGGCAAAGGGGGCAAGCGCCCCGGGCGACAGGTTTAGTGGGCAGCAAACAGCAGAAAATAAAAGCTCCTATAAAAGGAAGTAAAATCGCATATTATATTGAAATTGACCTAAACGTGTTTAAAATGTCAATACCGGCGCGCTAAGACATTTTTTATATTATTCTGTACAACCTACCTTCATCCCTAAAATTCGAAACAGCGATTCAAGTCAGATAGGCAAGTCTACTGACCACTGCCTTACTGGAGTTTGTAATAGCGATGCCACGACTGGCTCCAGAGAAGACAACAAAAGTACACTGCGTGATGCGAGACAATATTGTAGCGGTCGCGTCGGCCGGTCATGTTGTTTGGCTAAAAGTAATGGAAAGGCTGGCAAAATTTAACTTTGCCCCCATAGGAAAATTTCTAGTTTCAGCACTGGTTCTGACGTTTCAGTGTTTAAACGTTCTGTCGATTTTTTATGTTGTGACGTTTCAGTATGTATACGATTTGTCGCATTTGATAGACGTTCTTTCGCATTCTGTATACGTTCTGACGTTTTTTAGGGTTATACATCCGATTATTACGATTAGGATTTTTAGTTTTACAATTTTTCGTGGCCTTCAAAACACCAGAAAATGTAACATAATTTTGATGTGCTATTTTGGTAAAATTTAAAACAGACGATTGGTGATTGGTTTCTTCCGAAGACGTTGTTTACTTTCGGAAAGGTTTGTTTAAATTGTAAACAGTTTAGGTCGGTTGGTAAGACTTTATATTATTATTACATATTATATAATATTATTTATATATTATCTTATATTACATTTCTAGATACTATGCAAATGTAAATACTATAGATTAACGTTTACTATCGTAATTAGCTTATGTTTATATTGTAATGCGCAGACTTAAAAATGTTATCAAGACTTGAGTTTGTGAGCATATGACTTTTTTATTTTATGCACATATGAAGTATGCATTTTCCCTCAGCAGCAAAACTAGTATGCTGTTCGTAATACATTACTGCTTAAGATTCATTACTACTACGTGTTGATAATATAACTTTTTAGGCTACCACTTTGATTACTCAAGACGTGATCCACTACAACTTGGCACAAATTTTATTAGGTATTAATTTTGGAGTGGTTATTTTTCTGTAGGGTCTGTTCCATTGTAATCATTTAATGGCGCATAATATCATTAATGGCACTTTTTCACATAATATCATCAATTTCTGACTTAGATAATACTGAGTCGGGATATACTTTAACTACCCCAAATGAGAATTTTAATGATTCCAATCATGTGGAAATTGAAACGCAAAATATAAAGAAGTTTTGAGTAAATGGAGTGGAAAAGCGGAAAGTTCAAAAGACTATTTCGATGCGTCGGCGTTCAGGTCGAGCATATGGTATGTCTGTCTTAAAGGTGATGTGCATCGCTTATAATTATGAAATCTAACCGTACTCTTTCTAATCTGTCTTCACTCGCTCGAGATCTTGTCCGTGATTTTCAAAACAAATGATCTATCATTCATAATACGAATATATGATAGTAGTATTCCTCCGCATGCCGCTGTGTTTGTTCTGTGTTGATCAGTTCGTGTCCGTACTTAACGAAATAATTGTACATTAATTTCTGTAACACTGGTTTGCTGGCCGTCACTATCTGTGTATAGAAGTGTCTGTGATAACGAGTGGTTAACCTTTGGTCCTCGGCAAGTTAATAGATTTAATTATTTAACACGCGTTTTGTAGCTTTCGACGGATTAAAATTAGTTTGTATTTCTTTTCTAATACAACTAGAATTTGAAGATAGTTTTCCCCTATAGTCTGCCGGTCTGTAGGTATTAAAACGTTAAGAAAACAAAGGTATTAGGGGTTCACTTTACTTGGTGGGCCGCAGAAAATGTAAAATTTATAGGACAAAAGGAATAATTTCAACTAGAGGGACAGTGTGTTAACTGTGATTTAAGATAATGTTATAGATGGGAAGGCGTGACATGAGAGAGAGAGAGAGAGAGAGTGAAAAAACAATAATAAGGATGAACTATTTGGCTTCGTTCGCGGTGGTGGCGTGGGCGGAGGGTGACGTAATGTACGTGGGTTTCATCGCGTATTATGAAACAAAAGGAACTCACCTGATTTTTCTAACCGAACCTAAACCCATGTTACGAAATATATTAATAATAAGTATGCGTCGGTGTGTTTTTTGTTAAATTAATTGAGTGCGTACTTGCCGCTATTAGTATTCATCCGCAGCATCCATGTTACTTCCTTACTCTATTTCTGTACCTTTATGTGTTGATCAAGTTGAATGTGTATTTATCGAAATAATAATGACACATGGGTTTTCATAAAACTTTTTCGATTGCTCCTCTGTCTTTGCGTGTTTATGGAAGAGCCTGTGATTATTACTGGTAAGGTAATTAGTGGAATAGAGCGTACATATGGCACAGGACACAGTAGGTGGCGTAAGGTGCCGGTCATAAAATAAAGTTGTGGCTCAATAGCTGCCGAAAGCTGGGCTATATAAAGTAAAATTTATCGCACTCTTGCTAATAACTATCACGAACATTCTGTACACACATACTGGCAGCCAGTATTCCAATAAGTGTTTGAAAAGCTACTCGAGGCAAATATGACGTAAGGTAGAATAATACAATGCCGTCACTTCGTGTTATGAATGACACGTATTTTGCTACAAAAATTATGGACAGTAGGTCAAGCAGGTGAAGACTTTTTTTTTTTTTCAATAGACGCGATGCACTGCACCTTTAACGCACACCAAATGCTCGGTCTAATCGTGGAAACACCTTAACAATCACTCTTATTAACACTTCCACACACATAGGAAACATTACATTTATCCTGTAAATTTCAGATTTTGGGGGTAGCTCAATTAAATTTAACTCCTTAGTCGTTCCGTGCCAAATCATCACAACTCCCGACCCGACCATCTCAGATTTGCAGAAATATTCGTAAATGGTAGATTACATAAAGTAACGTACATATGTTAAATATTAACCTCCAACGATACACTGTATTCCTACAGCAGGTTAGCCAACAGGAGACAGGGTTCCACGTATTCTGGAGAAATTCAGTTTTTTATTATTGGTCCTAGATTTTTGAAATAAAGATGTCCTTAACTGTAAAGTATCTTTCCTTTAAGAAGTAGAGGGAAGACAGGATATTGAAAAGAACTGTGACAAGGTTAGTGAAATAAGTTTTTTAAAAAATACATACTTTTGCTTTTGAAAGAGAAACAAACGGGTTACCGGAACTAGCAGATGTAAAGAAAAAATGGATTTCAAACTTCTTGCAAAGTCGAATATTCTCCGAAAGGTTGGTGAGAAACAAAGGGAAGCATTGAATGAGGTGCTTGCTTAATTGCAGAAAAAAGTAAATCCTAACAAAAGTGTGTTCTTTGATTTTAGCTGGTTTGGTTTACAGAAATTTATTCTGTTAGTTTTGCTGTTTTTCTTATGAGCCAGTATACTTTTTCCTCTGATAGAAGTGTTAACTATAAGTTATTATAATCAGGTTGTTTAGAGATACTAATGGATAGATTCATGTAGCTCCACCTTCGTCACTTTCTTTTATGACTACGGACACGAATTAATACCACTAACAAACTTTCTATCATTACATTTCTTCTATATTTTTCATAATTTTGGCTAACAACGTCTAAAGTTAACCCACTTCATGTACAAAACACGCAGAGAATATGACGAACCTTAAGTTTATTATTTATTTCGTACCTCATAGCGCGGATTTCTTATATATTAGTCCTTTTCTCAGTCTGTCATTGTAGATGGTACATAATTTTCTGGTAAGTTCTTCGGTCATAGAGTCGGAACTTAAAACTCCAATTGGTCTTTTATATAGCATAATACAGTTCTTTAGGACCAAGTACCGGAGAAATCGTTTCCAGTTAGATTTTAAGACAGAAAATAATGATACGATAATAAACATTTTTTATGATCTCTCATGCAATACACTTCTTTAGATTATTATGCTCAAGGGTGCTTGTAGTGACTGCTTCCTGAAATAGCACGAGATTTAATTTTATTCGTAGGAGGAAAAAAAAAGTACTAACGAGTTATTAGATGATCCTATTCTTAATTGTTCCAGTTTTTGGAGATTCGTTCAAATCAATGCAGGGATCGAACTATAGATATACCATTTTTAGCACCAAAACAAACTGAAAATAACTTATTATCACAGTGAACAGTGGAGTAGGAACGGTGACTGTTCCGATTTTTGGCCATGAAAAGTGCATTACCCAATCACATTTACGCTCGGCTTCTTCACTCTACAACTTTCACTTTGCTTGTCCGGCGTAACCTGTCCCCACCTGGCCAGTCGGTAAGTTAAATATGGAATAAGGTTCCAAAAAGTATGCTATCTCCTAAGGAATTCGTAATAGATATTTTAAAGGTACTGAATTGACCCAGTGAATACATAGTATGGCTTGAGTTAAGTTAAATTTCTTTCTCGTGTGTGCAAGAATGTGTTAGTAATAACAATATTTCTCACTAGGCACTTAGTTGATTTGCCATTTCTAACAGAAATTATGAGTGAGAGGGGTCAGCCAATGAAATAAATGGGGAGGTAAAACTTTTCTTTTTCAAGTGATTAAAGGTCTTGAAACTAAATGAGTTTTAATGTATATTGGTAGGAAATCTCTACTTGCTGAATGGTATGGTAATATTGTTGAAAAATATTCAATAGGAAAAGGGTCCAGAGGCTGATGATAATTTTTGATCACTTGGTGAATTGGTGAGCAAGGACATTACAACACGTGTTAAATTCTTATGATACTATGGTTGTCACAACTTCTACCCTGTAACTATTTGTACCCATCTGTTTTCGATTCTTACAACGTTTCAAAAGATTTTTTTTTTTTTTGTTTTTTGTTCATCTTTTGCCCTTAAACCGTTGTCTACGTCTGATTTACTACAAATGTCATTATTTCTTGTAGGAATGAAATTAAGTGCATAGGAAGATTGGTTGCTTGCGAAATGAAAGCCGCTTTCCCGATTACCGGTCGCGTGCTGTACAAATTGATCTACATGGCGATAGGACTAACTTTTGTGCTTTGGATGTATTCCACAAGCATTATCTCAATCAGAACAGCTAATACGAACACAGAGACATTAAGCATCAAATGAAAATTTTCGTCAATATTTTTTCTGAAATCGTATAGTACCAATGAAATAGATGTAATGTATTTATTCATTTTCTATCAACTGACAGGCATCTGCAGCTCATCTTTTGTCTTGGGGATAACATCCATCGGCAGGCACAAAGATAGGGAATGTAGTGGTCAGGACTTTAAGTGAGACTTGAGAGAAAACGTAGAAAAACCTTAGTCAAGGTAGCAGAACTTAATATTAAATTCCTTTTCCACAAATACCTTTATGTGGATATAATTTATTTATTAACAAGAACCCAGTTACAGTACTAATGATCATTTTACACTGAGTTGTCAAACAATAAAGGTAAACAATCAATACAAAATAAGATAAAAATGAACAAATACATTTACAGAAAGACAAAATTGAAGCATTCACATTAATAGATAGTTTAATTGGTAGAACACTCAATCAGCCGGCAGTCATGAAAGCGAGATTCGATTCACCGCTGGGCCAGCAACCAGCATGCCTGTTCATTTTTCATTAAATAATAATTGTATAATTACGATTATATTGCTTCGAATATTTTTTTTTTAAAGTATTTAAGGAAGAAAGTTACTTTAAAGTCCAAATTTTCGCATTCTAGACGTAACTGTTTTCATACCACGATTCTTGAGTAACATTTTTGTTCTGAACACGTAACTAACCTTTAGTATGAGTAAGTAAAAGTTTACCATAAAATATTCGCGAAACTGCTGTAAATTTGGGCCTATTAGTGTAAAGTGTTTCCTTGATAATTTGTATGTGATAATGTTCTAACTGTACGAACTCTTACAGTTGACAGCTTGTGAAGATGCCCACATTTGTAACCCCCAACCGTCATGGCTATGCTGTCCGATTCTCACCATTTCAACCTGAGAGACTTGCTTGCGCTACATCTCAGTATTTTGGACTTGCTGGTAAGTTAATAGTAAATATTTCAAATCTTATACCTATTCAAAGAATGGAAATGTCTATTATTTGCCTGAGTGCATTTTAGTTTATTGGTTTGTATTATTAGTAGTTGTAGGTTTTGGTTAGTTTCCGATCCTAGTTCGTTAAATTTTATTTCGTTATGAATTTCGGTTTAGTGGTACCGAATAAGTTAGAGTTCTTATTCCTTTCTGCTCTTTATTTATTGAATGAATCTCTATTAACGTCGTAAACGAGCCAGTGAAGTTCTAAGAATTGGACCTACAACTTTTGGCCAACGTGGACTTTGAACCATTCCGTTCAAGTGACCCCGGCGGGTATTGGATCCGTGATCTCGTACGCAGAAGGGGAGCACGCTAACCTCTCGGCCACTCCGAAAGTCGCTCTTTATTTTCATATTTACCTTCTATAACATATACATTCTACGGTTTTGTTGGAGTCATAAATTTCATTGTGAAGGTCAAGGAAAAGTCATGAACTTTGCTCTTGTAAATTTGGTATACACCCTGCGTGCGTGTGTATACTTTTTTTAAAGCGAAATAATAATAATAATAATAAATATCTTCACTTGAAACAAACGAAAAACAACTCCCTTACGTATCGAAAGTATCAATTTACGACTATTCAAGTAAGATTCTTAATATCGAATAAGATCAAAAAGCTTGGAAATGAAGGGTGGAATGTTGATAATTAAGAATTGCCGTAACATATGTACGTACTTCATCTGGTATTTAGGTGATGAGCCACCATTATAATTAGTATTATACACTATTGAAGTTTAACGGTAAATATTAGATTACTGAACGTATATCTTTTTAACTTTTCTTGTGTGTTTTTTTTAATTGTGGGCTCTTTAAAACAGATAGTAAAGAAATACCTCTTCTCCTAAATATATGGGCATGTGATTTCTGTCCCTAGATACTTTATTGAAACACAATAATAAATGATACGGAACCAATCAATAACTTACCAAATCGAAAATTTCTTATGTATCGGTGGCCACACTATACCCATCTCTGTTATATTTGCATCACCTATTCGAACTTGATTGTGTATAGTACTTCTACCTCCCTTCCTCTTTCCGCATTCCTTTCACGTATCCAGTATTCGTGAAGAGGTCCTGCGTAGAGAGGCGAAATTAGAACAGCATATTTTTTTATTTTTTTTTTCGTACAAGAAATGGTGGTTAGCGACAGGTAAGTACAATAAATCACGTTTCTTCAGCTGCAGCAGCGATTAGAAGGAGCATTCGTAAGAAACAATTACAAACAGTACAACTGCATGATTACCATTAAAAGCAAGTTGTAGAACATAAGTTGAAGGAAATTGAGCTTTGTAATTTTCTGAAATAATAGTACTTCTGGGGTTTTCATTTGCATTTGCTAGGCTGGTATCGAACCTTATGTGTCAGTGGCAGTTGATAAAATGCATAGGAACAATGAGTGACGGAAAAGTGTACAGTGTTCGTGTTGTACAGTACTACATTTTTAGGCCAGTTATCATCACATAATACCAGGTACAGATTAATCCAGTGAACAGAAGAACGGAATAGTATAGCTATTGGAGTTTTAAGAACATTATTAGTGTGAAGTTTGATAAAGAAGGTCCTAGTTCCCGAGTTGATAAAAAATGATTTTTTTAAAGAAATAATAATAAAATCCAGGTCAACCTTTTAAACCAAGTTTTTGGGTTAAAATTTTTCTATCAATAATTTTCAGTCATTACTTAAAGAAATATGTTGTATTTTTTCGTTTACGTATTGTCAACCTCTTTTCACACTGCTTCTACGTTACTCTACGGAAAATTCTAAATTGTGCTTGATAAAGAAAATAATAAAAATATGAAATGTGTTGTTATTTCATATTAATTAAAAATGTACGAACTATTTAGGTACTTCCTCAACACACACACAAAACCAGCTGAAATGAATATCTGTGTTTGGACTCTGTTAAAAAAAAACAACACACAAATGGAAAAAAATCCCGACGTTCATCCAAATGTACTTAACTGTTAAACATTTTTTATTCTAAGCTTGAACGAAATAATAATATTGAAGCACTGCTACAGTATATCAGGCTTGTGCCATTTACTGACCCAAGACACTTAGTTTTAAAAAGCTACTACTCTTTTTCAGTTTGGGAGCTTAGGTATTGAATTCACAGCTGTTGATATGAAATGATACGTTCGAATGCAGGTTTGTAACTGAATTGAATGCTTGATTTGTTTGTTAAAAGATTTTTTTTTTTTTTTATCTTGTTGCAGCTTCCGGACCTTATTGGCTGTCTTTTGTATGCGGTATTGTTTGTTTTCGCTTTCTTTCGCGGCTGTTAATATACTGCATTGACATTAAGGTTTATTTTGGTGACCTGACTCTTTCAGTTTCATATCGACACTTTCCGTACTGAAACCTATTATTTATATAGTATGATAAAATTTAAACATTTCAAAGCTTATTAGTGTAACGTGTCCTTTATTCGTGCTATGTACATCCTTGAGTAATATACACTGTCCAAAATGCCTCAGTCATTAATTTGTTATTTGTGTGACAAACCGTTTCAAAGACGGTTTGGTTTGAAACGACATTTTACTAATGTTCATCCCGGACGTGAATTTAATGACCCACCTAAGGCGATAAGAAAATCTTTAAAATGTACTATGTGTATGCTCTGAAGTATGCAATGACCCCGACAAATTCAAGAATCACGTGTTCGAAACCCACAGTATATCGCTTAAAACTGAGACGCATGAATTCAAGAATCATTCTGAGTTTTATACCTGAAAAAAAAAAAAAAAAAAAAAAAAAAAACACTGTTGAAGAACGAGAAAATGCATCTTTTATAAAGAGGAGAGCTTTCAAGTCACTAGCCGACAAGTCTATACATGTTTCTATTGTCACCGCTCAGGTCACTACACGTCCAAAGTAGCATCTCAGAACAGGAAAAGGGAAATAAAAATGCAAGGTTCATCAAAAATTGGCGCTTATTGCCCTGCCAAAATGAAAGTTATTTTTGACAGTGACGCGCCGGTATTTGTAGAATTTTCTGTTACTCATGTTGAACATAAGAATGAATTAGCGCATTTGCCTTTAAATAAAATCAAGAGGGAAAAAGTAGAGAAAGAGTTAATTATCGATGAAGACAATAAAACAGGAATTATGAATGAAGTAGCCAGTGATTCCGTCAGTGAATTTTGCTTACAAAAAAATTAACCGAAGTTGGCATTATTATTGACGATTTGAATACGTTTGAAGATCTTAATTTATTCGGACAGAAGATGGAAAGTTTAGTTCCAGTTCTAAATGATGTAAAACAACGGTCAGAGACAATGCTATTGCCCATTCAGTCTTCTGCAACACAAGAACCAGAAGCTATTTATATCGAAGTAGAAGTTAAAACATCAATGGAAACATTCATAAGTATCTGAAAATTGCCTTGAATGAGATATTTAATCCAAGCCATTTACTTTAAGTGAAACCATAACAAATTTTGTGTAGGAAACGTATCGTTTACTCCTGTACTTGATATGGTTCGTTCAAACAAACAGAATAGAACATTGTGATATCCATTTATTTAACATGTTGGTAAGTATATATGAACGAATGTTAACAGAAGATTTAATGTGTGTTTATATACGTGTGTGCATACGATGTTTACAGTGTAAAACAAGCCTGTAAAATGTTGACGGTTCTGGAATTCGGTTGACAAAAGTTGTCGAGTCTGGGAATCATCGAAGTGTTTTCGACCTTTCCGGTCCTTAAGGTAAGGCATTAATTTGAACATTTTATTTCTGGCCATTTGATTTGCACATTTATCTGTATATTATACAGTACATTTACGTTTTTCTTATTTATCTTTAGAAGTGCTGAATATCATGGTGCTTCCTCGTATGCATTCGCTAACATATTTAAAGCTAGGCCGAGGCTTGCGCATCGAGTATTTATATTTGTTTCAAGTCCTGGGTAAAAATAGCTCGCGCGTATTGTCCTAATTTAACCATCACCTAACCTACACTCTGTTCAAGTGATTTTCCATTATTATTAGTGGAATGGAGGAGGATAAGTCAGCATTATAATAAAGACATGGACAATAAAACCAACTCTCTGCACAAGGACTTAGGAATCCAAAATAGAGACAAGAGTGTGTACTGACTACAATGCTGAAAAGGACATTGGATATTGGTACAAAATAAAAGAATGCAAAAATCAAAATAAAGTAACAAAAATACTGCTTAAAAATTTTGATAAACTTTATTTTTATATGGGCCAGTCTAGTAACTTTGGACTTCGGTCCGTCACGATTCGCCTTGAGCTGTTAAGTGTTAAAACCCACACCCATGCCCCTGCCGGGACTCGAACCCGGGACCTTCGAGCCGATGGCCTACCGCCGCAGACCGCTCGACCACCCGGCCGGCACAAAAATACTGCTCGTAGTCCTGGTATGAAAACTGCTACAACCAGTCAGAAGCCTTAATTTGTAACTAGGTTAGTCAGAATGTCGCTTCTAATAAAATGTTAGAATACATTCAAGAAAATGTCAAATTACAGCCTTGAGATTGTGTAGAACTAGAAAAATAGTTTTCCGGGTTTGCATTTATATATATTAATCATAGAGGATTATAGGAACAAGTAGTCAATTCTCTCTTTTGGCCTCTGGGAGTATGGAATACTAGGTTTTTAGGTAAATCGCATCATGATAAAGTTTTAAGGGACAAAAGACTTCCCTAGTCTTCACAGTCAGAGCCCTCATGGTTCAACTACAAGGGCGAATATGGATGCCAAGTTACAACTAGTGAATGATACAAGAGAATGTAAGTTACTTGCAATCAATGATAGTGATAAGATCTTTTATTAATTAACATATATTAACTGAGCAGATTATGATATTATTGGATTAAGTGAAACTTGGTTTAAGCAGAGAAGAAATTACTCTACACAGCTCTCAGATGTGTTTAATATCATTATATTGGATAGTATGATATGCTTAGAAGTTAAAACTAGGGTTGGTTGCTGTTGTATATTAACGAAAAATGAATTTAAATTTCAACCAATCGATGTGCCATTTATAAATTTAGATATAATCATATGTTACTTACTAAGTTCCAGATATCCGCCAACTGTAATTGCCTTGCATTATTTTCCACCACATATGAAGTATACTTTGTTTTAACAATTCTGTAAGAAAAAAATGGTTAAGATACAATAAAATTACGCTCTATCTACTGATTGATTGATTGACTGGTATCATTATAGTATTGTGAGAAAAACTGAGGCGCTGTTAGGACCTTACAAGCATACGTATTACATTTAAAACAATTACATTAATCTTGTAATAGTACTAAGATACTGATTTCTTTAATGAACATTGAAAATAGTGAATTATATACGAAGGTACATTCCTTAGTCAAGACTATTAACCACCATTTGCATATGTATTATGGGTAAATGAATTTCATTCATATCAAGCTGAGACTTTATGAAACTTGAAAAGTATTAAACTAGACAACCACACAACTTCAAAGGAACATGAATTTCCTTTTATGACTATTTATATAATAGTACCAAAAAGCACCCAGAAATATAACTATTAAAAGTTTAAACAAACAATATAAGATAAAATGAATTTTATGGGCGGTAACAGCACTACGGCTTACGCCCGTTCCGAACGAACGATATAGAGACACGTGGATGAATAGACGGTTAAAGAAACTATTAAACAAAAGAAGAAACGATTTTATAAATTATAACAAAAAGTCATATAGATTGGCAAGGAAAAAATACTTTATAGGGTTAGAAAATAGATTAGATGGGAACTCGATTTTTTGGGCTCATTTCAACAAACAGAAAAAGTACAAGGAAATAAAAGCGGTAAATCTGAATAATAAAATTATTACCGGTGAACAAGAAATTGCAGATGTATTTAAGGATTATTTTCTTCAAAATTTGACTCCGAATATTCAAATCTGTGATGTTGAAACCGATGAAATAACTAGAATCAATACAATAATTATTCCAGTAATAAAGGACAGTGGTGTAACAAAGACCGTACAAAGATTGAAGACCAGACATGATCAAAGGGTGTAGTACATATTTACCTTCAACGTTAGCGAATATTTTAATAAATCATTACAGTTTGGTTATTATCCAATCTGTTGAAAGAAGCTTTAATTGTACCCATACATAAGGAAGGAAATATATCTATTAGAGAAATGTACGTAGTAAAGATCTGTATCATTGTTGAAAGGTTGTGCGAGACTGTTTGGAATGTTGATCTCTGAAGTTACTAAAATTGGTAATGGTATTCATAATCTGTTTAGAATGAAGTATATAATGCCAATATTGTTTACAGTTGATTTGAAATTGCTTGGTATAGTTAATAGTAATCTTGATATTCCAAAATTCAAGATGATATTGAGGAAATTGGAGAACCTGTCCAATTGGAGAAGCCCAGGAAACCAATTATAGAATTATGGGGAAAATGTTTCTGAAGTTCACTTGATAAAAGCTCTGGAGATCTGTTTTGAAGAATCGTTGAAATTTAACGTTCATATAGGCCATTTTGTTAAGGAATGTAAAATAAAAATAATTGTTTTTATTTACAAACAGTGGTCTAAAATTATTAGTGTGAAGTCATATTTTATATAAAGTTCTTGTAAGAACTCAGCTGGAATATGTAGCTAGCATATGGAATACAGGTTCAAAAACACCTGCAGAAAAAAAAATGAAACAATTCAATAATACTTCATAAGAATATTTGACAGGAAGTTTAGTCATCGTCTTGCTTTTCATTTTTTATTGGCTACTGTAAAATATCAGCATAGTATTCTGTGTCACATAACATAACAGTCACAAAACTCTGTAGGTTTTCCAAATCCTTAATTTTATTGCACGTGATGGAAACTTTTCCTATTGTCCTATGTATAAGTCCTTGACTGATTCAGGGCGAGGAGTGAGTCACCTTTCTCACGTTTAGTTACCTTTTCTAACTTATTTAAGTCAAAGGTTAAGTCACATTTTTCACCTTTTCTATAGTATGTTGTACTGGAAGCAGAAGAAAACATTAATATTTTACCTTAATTTCAGAGAATCTTTTTTCTTGTCCTGTGAAAATGTGGCTGGACTGAGACATAATTTTGCAGACAAGTAAAAAGCTAGTTTATGATGTCCACAATGAATATTAACTGACAGATATCCAACAACGCTCCGTGAATTCCTCAGTTCCTTATTGTGTAGAATTATATAGGTGTCTAGGTAGTGACATGTAATCGTATTATCTGACAGGGTTCCCACACACCTGGAAAACCTGGAAATGTCAGGGAAAATGTAGATTTGATAAACACCTATCTCTTCACATATTTACACAAAAATAAATAAATAACTAAAGCATGTAGTTATAGTGTAGATGAGGGCTTTAATTAAACTGTAGATGTAGATTAATACATCTCGCGCAAAAGTTAAAGCCAAAATTAGCCCAGGGGACAATTTGTGATGACGGTTGTGTAGTGACCCCTGGGCCCCACCTAGATTTAACCATACTTCTTGTTTCTGGTTAAATCTGATTTTTTTTATTCTGTTATCTTTTCTCTGTCACTTCATTCTGCTAACTTTTCTTTCAGTTGTTGTTTCGCAAGAAGTCCGATTATTTAAGATATATATCGCAACTAGCACTAAGTCAAAGGAAAGCCAGAAGGGCAATTTAAGCTAAAGAACAGAATTGTTCAGAATGTTGCTATATTATGTGTGCTTTGTGATTATTTATATATATTTTAATCCTCTCTCGAGAAACGAAAATCTTCGCTAAATCTGTCAAGTACTTTAAACGAGCAGTATAGCATTCACACTTTACTCTTCACCACATAACCTATCCTTTTAATTTTTCCCACCGTTTGATAATGCGAGCGTGTAATCGGAATTTATATACTTTTATAGAGATTTAAACTGAAATATTTAACTTTGAATATATATATATATATAAGGTAAATTTAAGACAAATGAAGGAGAAAAAATTATAATACTTAAGCTTAGTTTCGCATTAGATCACACATAAGCACATTATTACACGTTTTCAAGTATAGAGAAAGAGAGCGAAGTTCACAAAGTACAAGTTTGGAGAGACAGTGGCGACACGTAGTGGACAAGCATCAAAACTGGAGAACAACTGACTGCTGTAGCGCGTAGATTTCCGGAACTTGAAATAATAATAACGACAGAAGTCACATTATTTTGTCCGTTTCCGACAAAAAAGTCACATTCCTTGACGTGGACATCACCTTAGAAAACAACACTCTGACCATTTCCGTTCACATAAAACCCACCAGCCATATGCAGTACTTACACTACTCAAGTTCCCATCCTTACCACACCAAGAAAGCGATTCCTTTCTCCCTTGCCCTCAGAGGACAACGCCTGAATTCCACCACCTCTGCTGCTAAAACTTACTACCAACGCCTCCAGGAGGCTCTAGTCAACCGAGGCTAACCTTGTAACCAGACAGATCCGCCGTGCATCCTCACACACTCAACCCACTCAAAAATCCAACCCACCGGCTCTAATTACCCAGTTCCATCCTAAACTAACCAAGGTCAAACAAATCCTACACTCTAATTTCCACATTTTCCAATCTGACCCAGACACAAGATCAATATTCCCCACCAAACCTAGATTAGTTTTTCAACATCCACCTAATCTTAGAAACATCTTGGTCCGTAGGAATCCCTCCTTACCACCACCCCAAACCTGCGCCCAGACATGCCAGAGACCCAGATGTAATGTCTGCTCCATTTTCATCAATTCTCCCACAATCACTATCAATACTTCTAATGGTCGGTACACCTTCAATCCCAAGGGTACATGCCACACCCCTAATGTTATATACATCCTAACCTACAAGTTCTGTGATTGCCTTTTATGTGGGAGAAACAAGTTGTTCTCTTAACTTCCGAATTAATAACCATCGTCACTTCTGTACTATCAACAAACCGGATGCCCCAGTTTCCTTACACACCGAGTCCCACAATACCAGTTTTGATCTATCTTTCCTGGTTGCCATAATCCACATTTTACCGCCTACGACCAGCACCTCAACACTCCGTCTGTGGGAAAATGCTTTTATTCACGGTTTGAACGCGAAAATAAAACCTGGACTTAACCTTCAATAACTCTAAGCTCCCCTTTTCCTCTGCATTTTCAACACATTTCCATCCACGATCCCACCTTGTACTTACACGCTATACAGTTATTATTATTTCAAGTTCCGGAAATCCACGCGCTACAGCAGTCAGTTGTTCTCCAGTTTTGATGCTTGTCCGCTACGTGTCGCCACTGTCTCTTCAAACTTGTACTTTGTGAACTTTGCTCTCTTCCTCTATACTTGAAAACATGTAATACACGAAATATAGTGACTTTTTATGTGAATATGTGTGTGATCTAATGCGAAACTAAGCTTAAAAAAGGATAATGCGAAAGTATTATCCTTTTTTCTCCTTCATTTGTCTTAAATTTACCTTATATATATATATATATTCAATTCAATATATTTATATATTCATTATCAGTCTAAAGTTTTCTTGCTCTAGCTAAAGGATAATATAGGAATATCTGTATATATATCTTTAATCGTGTTTGTTATTAATATTTTCATGTGGTAATTTTACTATTTTAAGCCTTTTTTTAAAGAGACATTATAAAGATTTTTCATTTACTTTGTAATGGCGTTAATAGATTTTGTTGGAAGTTCCTTTACTTTCTCAGTTTTTCTTTGTGTTCAAAGACGGGAAAATCCCTAATCTTACGCAACGTTAAAAAATAAAGCGACTTGTAGGCACCAGTCTAGATATCAACAGTCGTTTCTTCATCATTCTGTTATTCTTATTTGGTATACGCGATGACGTATTATAGTTCTTTGTTACTCTATGAATGCTTATTAGGTCGATTTATATTGTATTCTTATTATTCATATGAATTTTAAGGACAATTACGTGATAAATTTGAATTATCGCGTAAAGCCCTATGGGTAAACTAGGTTTTCTACTGCCCGGTGATCGAACAGAGAACCAGTAGCAACTTGAGTTAAGAAAATTGAACAGTGCTTCGCCATAGTCAAAGTTCGAAGTATGACTTGTGTTTTATATGCAGCATGTTGGATTGGTTGTGCTTCGCGGATAAATACATCATGTGCATACTTAAGTGACAGTGCAGTAGAAATAATTTCGAACATACGTCTCAATGATATATGGTGGTTTTAGTTCTGTACTTCACATCAGGAACAACTTTTTTTAATGTTCTGTGAGAAATACTTTGGTGTTAGTTGTCTGAACAAAAGAGAAAAACAATAGTAAAGATATTGTTTGGTGTGTGTATAATTTAACCAGTTCCACGTGCAAGGTGAACCAATGGGAGTGTGCATTTGTATTCTTGGACGGTGCCTATGGTTTCTTTATTAAACCAGGAGGCAACAAGGAGTGTTCATTCGGGGACGTTATCGCTAGAGTACACATTGATGGAACAGTAACAGTATTGTGTACATTATCCTTTGCGTACTATTGTTTGGTGTGGTGTTTGGGTCAGCTGATGACCAGAATCTGTACGTGAGTATATTGGAACTTAACCAAATTAATATTTTGACTCAAAATAAATGCTTGCAAGCAAAGCAAAATAAAAGAATAGAACTTTCTTCTTGCAAACTTACGTTCCGAAATAATTACTGTTTGTTAAGAGCTGAGTTGTCTCGCGCGCTTTTTTGCGTAAAGTTCAAAGAATGTTTGCATAAGAACAATTTTGTGAATTTCTTTTTCATTCTTTCTTTTTTATTATTATTATTATTTTATTTCATTTGTTCGATCATTTGTAAAGTATAAGTATTTCATCTTTTGTTTACATATTAAATAGATTAAAATGTTACCACATGTTTGTTGTAACCTGTAGAAGAAAAAAAAGGAACAACTTGCATGGTAGTTATAGTTTTAACGTCGTTCTGTTTAATCTAAATTGTTTTAATTCAAATATAATGATTTTCCCTCAGCCATCCTGACGCATAATATTGAAAATCGCGTATTTCACATTCCTAATCACACTCTGACTTTAATGTATACCCATCTTGTGATACCTCTATACAGTCTTTCCTGAGGAAATGATATAATTGATTAGAATTACTACGTGATGTGGCATGACTTCAGGTAAGATTATCATAATCGGCAATTATCAGTACACTGTACGGCTACATTTTTTATTGTTACCTTACGCGGTGAGAATCTATGATGGCTCATTTTGTATAGACAAAGCAGAGGGAAGCAAAGCGAAGCAGAGCAAATCAAATCTCTTTATTTATGTTATTGTGCGACATATCGTTTTGCCCTCATAAATTCAAATTGTAGACAAACCTGTGTGGGCCTTCTGTGTACAGTGTACACAAGTTGCAAGCGCACCGACTCGCGAAATATATCACGATTTTAGTTATTTGTAAGTGTTTACTAAACGAGAGAATTAGCTGCAGATCAGCAGATAAGAAAACTTCGTTAAATACTTCATACTGATGTTACACAATGATTTCTTGTAACATTGCACAAGTCTTTCATAGTATATAATTTGAAGATTTTAATCTTAAAAACTGGTGTGTGTACTAAACTTTATTTTATTGTATACTGAGCTTCAGCTGGTGTATGGTTATCGAACTAAAGAATTTTTGTTACATCTTTTAGAGCTTCCGTTAATTTTCTTGCCATGTGATGCTTAATGTAAACACTATTTTTAATTGAGAATTTGTATCTTAAAGTTGACACATTTACTTTCTGGCTAAAGTTACTGTAGCATCACAGCTGTATTGTACAAATAAGCTTGATGTTAGTTGTCAGGTGATAATCACTCCCCCATAAAAATATTTGTATTTACACCATATTTTTTTGTAAACAGAAGGCAATTTCTATGAGTCTTCATTTATTACTAAATCATCGTGACTTAAGTTACCTTCTCTTGTTTGCTTTTGTTTTTTCATGATATTTATGTGAAAGTACATAAAAATTTGTTAAATTGGAAGTCAAATAAAAGGCGTAGCATCCATCCCCCATCCAGCACCTTAACTTGTTTTAGCCGGCGTAGTTAGTAGGGGTTCTTTCGAAATAAAAGTAATTTTCAAAAAAGAAAACTTATACTATATCATAGTACCAAGTACTAAATTAACAAGGTCCTCAGTATCAATATGCTTACTTTGACATGTTTTACATTCAGCAAGTAGCGGCTTTGTGAAGAAAAAAAAAAGTCACAATTTTCATATTCACAGTACTTTACTCCTTTGAAATTAAAATTTATAATCAAATATATTTGATAATATATTGTAATTATGATCTTGAATGCGGAGAGCAAGTCACCTATTCGTCGCTTTTTTGTCACCTTTCTCACCTATTTCGACAGCTGCAAGCGCTCCCCGGCCTGCAGTGATTCCATTTTGTTTGGATTAATTTGTAGGCAACAAGAGCTCGTTCGTATGATCTAGCTGCCGTGGAGACTGATGAAGTGGTAGGAAAGACCACGTTAGTGGCGAGTGGCATCACTTCTGTGTACCCACACTTTGCCTCGGATACAAACCCGAGCGTGGTTCTGACATTAATAGTCCCATTACGACATGACATTAATAATCCCGTCCCATACACATGCATACGGCTGTGCGTGTGATCACGCTTGCCCACCACGTGAGGTCCATCGGTTTGGATTCCACCTTAACAACAGGTTCCCTCCTTAGAAAATCACAGTTTCGTTTAGGATGTTAATACCAAGTCAAACAAACAAAACACGAAGAACTTTCAGTGATTTCATGAAAGAATTTTACCTTTCTTTGAATGGTAGTTTGAAAGAATATTTAATACTTCCGACTCGTATAATATTCATATATTATCAGGTGTATGTAATTCAAGCACATGCTGACAGAGTATTGATGTTGTTTTCCAGGAGGTGGGACGCTGTTCATTCTTGAAGTTTCTCAAGACGGTAAAATTAAAGAACTTGGATCGTTTCAGTGGACTGATGGTCTCTTCGATGTAGTGTGGAGTGAAGTTCATCCCGACAGTGTTGTTAGTGCCAGTGGAGATGGATGTTTGCAGTTATGGAATATTAGCCAACCAACGGTAAGTAATATATATAAGCAGGCACTGGGTCTTATATATATAAAATGGAAAAAAAGGTAATTACGTTATATAATACAAAGACAGGTGTACAGGAACATCACAAACACAATAGAAAGGCGGTAACGTTTCACAAAAGCGTTTTCACATGATATTAGAGAAAATGGACCTAGAGGATTGCACGGAATTAGTGCTGGAATCGCCATGTTGCCGACTAATGTTGGGTAACAATGTGGCGAGGTTATGGAGGCGGGAAAATGACTAGGTGAGTCGGAGAAAACACCAAGTGGAGAAATAAGTGCGGAAGTTACTAGGAGTAGGTGAGAGGCTTCCTAAAGGAATCAGAGGGAGGAGAAAGTAATAATAATAACGAGGATGGAGGAGGAAAAGATACTAAGAAATTGAAAGTGAAAATAAAGACAGAAGGAAGGAGAGAATGAAGTAAGGAAGCACTGACGAAGGAGAAGAAGAGACTGCGTTGTAGGAGTTTACATGCAGTTATGGTTAGGTTCATGGTTGGCGGAGAGGATAGAGATGTACATGTCTTGTGAGTGACGGGATATTCGAAGGTCAGACTGGGATTTTTAGGTTCTGCAACGGGGTCTATTACACTTGGCAGGTTTGTGGGGAGGGGCGAAATGGCTCTACTTATGGTGATAATCGTGTCGAGATTCGGGGGTCTGCGGTGAACTATTTTGGAGCATGACGAGAAAAAACTTTCAGTTTCAGGTAACTAAGTGAGAAGATTGGGGGGGGGGGAGCTTGTTGACAACTTGGAACCATGACTTCATGGGGTCTGGGCCGTACTCGGACCCTGCCACCCGTGTACCAATTGGAAACATGACTCGTCTGACCACGTACACGTTGCCAGTCCTCTAAGGCCCTATCCACGTGTTCCCGAGCCCATGTGAGTCGCCGTCGCCGAAGTAGCGGCACATGTGTCGGTCTTCGGCTGTGATACTAATTGCGCTGCACTGACCTCGGAGACACATCCTGAGACGTGTTGCATTGAATTCTGCTCTCACATTACTCACTGTTGCTTGTCTGTTTGCCTGGATGAGTCTGCCGGTCATTCAGCACCCGTGGGCGGCCATTGCGTTGTACCTGATGGGTCGTAATGCCTCCAATGTAATACCCACGTCCACCCTTGACATTGTTGAACCTGGTAAAGTTCAATGGCCGGACGACTGCCGCAATCGCATGCCCCATTCGTCTAGCACCAACTATCATCACGCGCTCAGTCACGGATAATTCCCGTCGGGTTGCCATAACACGGTACACGAGGTTTCACTACACTCGCAGAAGTCCAACTGACCACACTGCAACTGCTTGGCGCCGTTCGACCAGTTTGCCGCGATGTTATCGCGCCGTCAACTAGTTCCCTCCCGCTTTCTAATGACTTTCGCCACTTCATTACATATCGTATTGAAATAGAATTGTATATTCCATATTTTTCGCTTGTTCAGGTTGGGAAAAAAAAAATTAATAAAAACTGAAAATACAGATTTTATATTAACACCCACCACCACCATGCGCACAAACACTGTGTAAAACAATATACACATTTAAAGCTCTTTCACACTTTTGATTTTTTTTTATTATTATTATTTTAAATCCCATGTCCTAGTATTCTCTTCGTGCCCTCCTTAAACGCTCCCGACCAATTGTGACCTGATGACAGTTTCCGTATGGTAACTCAGCTCTTGGACCTATTGACTTCGCTAACGCCTTTCTAATCCCAGGATATCAGTTACGCAGTTCTGTTATTTAGGTTAAAACAGAACTGAAAAATTGAGGCATAATATGAGTAAGGGATTCTTACATCCATCCTCTGTGGCCCAAAGGCTTCGATCACTAGCTACGGATAAGCTATGCGAGGAGGGGGTGGCTGAGTTCGAGTTCTGCTTACCCGGACATGGTAACAAGGTTTCCACTGTTTCCTCATCCCTGATGTTCCGGATCTTTTAGGACAATATAGTGAAGCTCATCGGAAATTGACTTCGTAAGTACCTAATAGTTTTGAAGATTAGTCCTTTCTCAAGAATGTCAGTAAGCATAGTAAAAGAACCTATTTCACTGCGATCTGGGGTTTGTAAATTCAGATCGATATTGGGAAACAAGAAAGTAGTTTCTCTTTTGTTCATATACATTTTTCGTACTATTTTTTTACTTCCTGTTTTTGTGACTTCTTCTAGGAGCTATTTAATTCGAATTTGACTTTACCAAGTATTGTCTATAACAGTTTTCTCAATGCGCTAAATACGTTAATTGTTATAATGACAAAATACGGTAATTGTTAAAGTAGCAAAATACGAAATTTTAAAACGGAAAATACTAATAAATTTTCAATTTGAAATACATAATTTTAGGGTTGGGCGCGAAGCCGTTTGGACGCCGGACATTTAGGCAATAGGTATTTGTATTATAGCATGTTTAAAATAAAGGAGTACGTGCTCCTTTTATGTGTGAATAAATTGTGTAGCTTGGCTAATGCGACTTGGTGAAATTTGACTTAACATGGTTGTAGTGTGATATTAAAGTTTTATGATTGTGCTTTAACAGTGTATTTAGGTATATTGTGTTTAATTATACACGACGTAAACTATTTCTATTTTTGGCACTAAATTTGAAGTTTTACTTTAACAAGCGGTACAACTTATTATAATGATTGCATGGCCAGAGATCGATAATTAAACTGATAATTGATTCTACTTGGAGTTGGCAGGTAGCGATTTAGTTTTGACGTATTTGTATGCTATTTAGTTTGGTGATATTATTTTGATGTGAAATTCTTAAGAATTGATTAATGACTGAACTTTTGAGTTTTATATATCTGGTGTAGTAAAAAGTAATCCATTATTTTTGCATGACATTGAAGGCTTGACTTACCATAGTTAGAATGATCCGATTTAGGTCACATATGCGCCGTTTTGTTCGATAACTTGTTGCCATTTGGAAGGTAATATCATGATGCCTCTCTCATAGAAGCCCTTGTCCCTATTGGCAAAAAATTGAGACAGTCGATGTTCACAAGACTCTCTTGACGCGAATTTTTCACCAGCAAACGTGTTCGCCATGGACAGGAACAGATGGTAATCACTCGGTGCCAGGTCCGGACTATAAGGTGGATGCATAAGAACCTCCCAACCAAGCTCCCGGAGCATCTGGCGAGTCACTATCGATGTGTGTGGCCTGGCGTTGTCCTGGTGGAACACAATGCTTCTCCTATTGGCCAAAGCTGGCCGCTTCTGGGCGATTGCTGCCTTCAGACGGTCCAATTGTTGACAGTATATTCCGAGTTAAGGGTTTGGCCGTAGGGGAGCAGCTCATAGTAGATAATTCCCTGCCAATCCCACCAAACACACAGCAAAACCTTCCTGGCCGTCAATCCTGGCTTGGGCACCGTTTGCGCCGGCGCACCGCGCTTCGACCACGACCGTTTTCGCGTGACGTTGTCGTAAGTGATCCACTTTTCATCACCAGTCACCAACCGCTTCAGAAATGGGTCGCTTTTGTTGCGATTCAGCAGCGATTCGCAGATGGAAATTCGGTCCATGAGGTTTTTTTGCGTTAACTCGTGTGGCACCCATACATCAAGCTTCTTTGTGTATCCAGCCTTATGCAAATGGTTCCACATGGTTTTTTGTGCAATGTTTAGCTCTTGGGCAATCGAAACAGTGCTTACATGACGGTCGGACGCGACAGTGTCCATGATTTTATCGACATGTTCGACACTTGGCCTTCCAGTGCGTGGTACATCTTTGACGTCAAAATTACCGGAACGGAATCGACGAAACCAAAATTGCGCGTGATTGGCTGTTACAGTATCAGGACCATAAACACTATTCATATTTGCAGCCGCCTGGCTTGCGTTTTCGCCTTTATCGAAGAAAAACTGTAAAATATAGCGTATTTTCTCTTTGCTAGTGTCCATTTTGACGCGCGCTCACACAACACTGAGTCAACTCATCACAACTATCTGAACAGTGTTTGTAGTACGCAATCTCATCGTTTGAACGCCATCTCGTTGAACCCGATCGGACTTATACAACGCGAGATACAGATCACTGAAGCCATCTATTGGCAAAATAATGGATTACTTTTTACTACACCATATATTAAAAGGTTTATAACTAAATTTGTGTGACTTTAATTTTTTGTTACTTGACCTTTTGTGATTTGCTAAACCGACACGGCTTCATTTATCATTTCTGGATATATGAAGTCGTTTTTGTGACGATGCCGCTTTAACTTTACGCCTCCAGCTCGGAAACTGCACATTTGCACGCCAGAACGGTGATGCTTAGGACATTGGTCTGCGCTTCCTCTGAAAATTTCAATGAAATCAGAGGCGTCGTAGTCGGGTACATACTTTGTAAGTATGAAAATTAAAATTGATTTGTTTGCTTATACGTTAGCTAAACTTTTATCTTCCTGAAGATCCTTAAGGTCGAAAAACAGCGAAAAAGTAGTCATTTTCGTCAAGTGCAAGTTGTCATAAAATCTAGCTCCAAAACGGCTGCTCCCAAACATCCTGCCCCGAAATTGTGTACCTATAGTGTTTTCCAGATGTCGGACGCTCTATTCAGTTATCTACCAACTAACACATTATAATACATGGACAGAGTTATAATAATACATGGACAGAGTTACGTAATATTATAGTAGAGTGAAACCACACAGAAAGTTTCCTTCGAATTTACGTACTTTCTCACCATGTACGCTCCGAATAGAAAGCTCGGTAAATGCCTTACTCGTTCCATCAATGAAATGGGCGTTTGTCGAAACAACCCATTGGATTGTTCTTTAATGTATTATAAAAAGGTATGTCCTTGCAGTTATCATTTGGCATGTTATTACAATGTTAATTCATTCTTACCCTTGCTTTCAGTTAACTCCGCAAGTATTTCGAGAACATAAAAAGGAAGTGTATTCCGTGGATTGGAGTCAAACACGACAGGAACATCTAATACTGTCGGCATCGTGGGATTGCAGTGTGAAAGTGGTACGTTGCGATAAGTTACTTGTGAAGACATAACGGCCAATTGCACAGGCGGAGTTTAGTGCTAGTATAAGCTAGGTTTAGGCTTAAACATCAATTTTCGAATGCACCAGCTTAGCCTATACCATGTTTCTAGCCTGGGTCTACGTCTTTGCAATCGGGCGTTTGTCTCCATGTTTATTACTGGTCATATATATTTTTTAAAACTGAATTTTACGATTTTCTTTTAAACTCTGTGGTTTCATTTTTGGTTTTCTGGTAAAGATAATTAGGCGCAATCCTTGATAGGGCATTATGTAGATTAAAAGGAGAGCTGTAAAGATATTCGAGTGAGTATGATAAGGTGTGACAGCATAAAGTACGCGCAAGCACTCAAAGCGATAGTGCAATGGTATAGTTAAGGGTCTTTTCATCTCAAATCGGGCAAAATCACGAAAAAGTTGTCAGGTGACCATGAGCAGTATCGTTCAAAAAAATATATGCGAAAGGCCCATGTGTGTAATGAACATTCCCAAGATATTTCAGAAAAATATCCAATGGGAGCAATGATATCCACATTCCAAGATGGCGCCGTGCCCCGAAAGTGACACCAATGAAAATATAAGAAATCAGCCATAACTCAGGAACCGTTACAGATATAGCAATGATTTTTGCACCGTTGCAAAGCAAATTAAATCTACATACAGTTGTGGGAAGCACGTTGCAGTACAGCAAAAGGAATTGTGGGAATTAAGGAAAACGGCGGGGAAAAAATGCAATTTTCAAAAATCAATAACTCAAAAACCCCACCTTCATTTTTTTTTTTAAATCGCGGAAATATCCAGGAAAGGGTACACTATGAAATTAAAACGTAAAACAAACTAATATTTTGGTAGTATTTTTACTATGGGCCATAATGGAAGATGGTTTGCGGCAAACATGTACGTACGCATACAAACGACAACCTAGCGAAGTGTGCACACATTTAAGAA
>JAGDQP010007652.1:0-31863 GCA_022664845.1 Lepisma saccharinum | reverse complement strand
TTCTTAAATGTGTGCACACTTCGCTAGGTTGTCGTTTGTATGCGTACATGTTTGCCGCAAACCATGTGCTATCATCTTCCATTATGGCCCATAGTAAAAATACTACCATACAGTTTTTTTTTACGTTTTTATTTTATAGTGTACCCATTCCTGGATATTTCCGCGATTTAAAAAAAAAAAATAGGGTGGATTTTTTGAGTTATTGATTTTTGAAAATTGGGTATTTTTTTCCGCAATTTTCCTTAATTCCCACAATTCCTTTCGCTGTACTGCAACGTGCTTCCCACAACTATATGTAGATTTAATTAGCTTTGCAACGGTGCAAAAATCATTGCAGTATCTGTAACGGTTCCTGAGTTATGGCTGATTTCTTGTATTTTCGGGGCACGGCACCAACTTGGAATGTGGATATCATTGCCCCCATTGGATATTTTTCTGAAATATCTTGGGAATGTTCATTACACACATGGGCCTTTCACATATATTTTTTTGAACGATATTGCTCGTGGTCACCTGACACCCCTTTGCCCGATTTGAGATGAAAAGGCCCTGAAGATTCACAAATGTTTTATAGGTAAGTAAACGAATAAGCAAGGAAGTGAAGTATTTACGTGTTCTGTAGACCTCTGGACAGCTTTGTTTATACGAGGCGCATTTCCAAAAAAGGACCGATTATTTATAAAATGTGACTGTAACAGTGATGGGATTGCGCATGAGCAGTAACACCAACTGGTCCGTTGGTCACTTAGCAACCATACTTTTGCCAGTCAGCTTCTTGTGTTACAGTGTATTATGATGGCTGCGCAAATATATAATCCCGTCAGTTGTGAAGTACGGGCCGAAATTAAATTTCTAAACGCAAAAGGGCATATTGCCGCCGAAATTCACCGCCAAAAGTGTAAAGTATATGGTCTGATTGATGAGTGGAGGAAAAATAGGGCAATGATATCGTGCGTTCAGGAATGGCCGTACAAATGGTCACAGTGAAGAAAGGCTAGCGTTCAGACCGACGACCTATTCAGCGTGTGAATGACAAAATTCGAGAAAATAGTCGTTTTACATTTAGTGCTTTAAGTATGGATTTTCCAGAAGTTTCATCAACAACATTGCCCAGAATTGATACTGGCATATTCTATGCGGAGGGTATAAAGAAGCTTGTTCCGTGTAACCAGTGCTTGAAAATAAATATTGTCTATGGAAAAATGAAGTGGATGTGTGTTGCCAGACTTCCTTGCATGTTTACTGTTACCAGTTGACCCTTAAAAAAAAAGTGCGCCTCGTAGTTTTATGCAGAAACTGACGTTTCTTCATCCTCCTGTTGGTTTAGGCTTAGTAAAGAGTGCAAAAGGAGAGCAGAAAAAGTAAAGATATAAAACAGAAAAGAGAGAGAAGAAAACATTTGCTACTACGCTTTCGTCATAATGACTGGGACATCAGACTACTGGATATGTAAATAAAACAGGCAGAATAATGATTTTATAGACAAAACCGAAGTGTTCTCGTACAAGGTTATAAACGGCCGTCGAACCAAGGGAGCTAATCGAAAATCTGAAATAAGTTTCTCTTAGCCTGCGTTCATTGAGACCATAGCGTCAATTCTTACTACGGAGAAAGCTAAACAAATTAAAAGGACCTGCTATGTCGAGTCTGGGTCATAGTTTTCCTCATCCTTTCAGACCACAAAGAATCCAACTGCACATAGGTCATCTCTGTCTGACTTATATAGAAGTGGAACAGATGGAGAATGCTAAGCAAATGAAAAGGACGTGCCAGTTATCGATTCCAAGTCATATTTTTCTCAATCCTTTCAGAGCATAAAGAATCCAACGTTGTAGACTTTTTCTCTGTATGACTTGAGATCTAGTAGAAGTACAGACGGACAGACAGGATAAAACTGTATAGTATCCCCGTATTCACACGAAGACGATAATTATGTGAGTTAACTGTTGATAGATGCTGCTAAAAAGTGCATCATTGTGTAACATGGTGGATTTAAAGATAAATAAGTTCTTAACAAAATTTCTATTTGACTAACAACATTTTTTGCGTGTATGTGCTGTGAACATTCTGTTTTATGTAAAGTTAATATGTTATCTATAAGAAAATTGATAAAGGAAATTTGAAATGTGAAAAGTGGTTATGCTTATTTTTGTGTGAGGTTAGGAATGGAAACCAAACTTTATTTAAATTAACTCTGTCTATATTGAGAGAAACCTGCTACATAATATCTAGGAGGTCTTCTGTAAAACAGGCGATTTAAACAAGACTTCGTTTCTTTCCAGTTTTTTTACATTTTGCATAACGGTACCTCAAATTAACGTACTACAAATATAGTAGCCACAAAAATCAACATGATCTCTTTTCATTTTTCACATCTCGCTTATTAATTTTATCGTAATGATCTATTCGTATTACATAAAGTACATTTGTAAGCTCACAATATATCTTCTCACAGCAATAATTTTCTTCACGAACTTTCCTTCAACTGCAGTAGTATTTTATGTAAAACCTATTGGGAGAGCGGTAAAATATCTTCAATTAAACTATTATCCATTCGTTTAAGGAAACTAACAATATAACGAAAACTTGATATTTTAATTTCCAGTAGACTACCAGTGTTGATTAAAAAGGAAAAAAAAAATACCAGCATTCAATGATTCGATTTAATTGCAGCAGCTCTCCTCTCTTAGTGATTCTACACAAATATGGTATTAAATGTGGATACTGTAATTGAATTCATTTGGTAAACACTGTGTATCACTATCTTCTCAATTTTAAAAATGAAGAAGGAGTGGCACGTCAGTAAAGGCAAGTTGCTCGATATTTCGTTCCATCCAATCGAGCTCCCTGTACTTTTGTACTTTGTAAGTAAGTATTGTATAAATACTATGATGTAACATTTTCTATCTTAATCTGAATCGGATATGAAACGAATTTGCAAATTCATGAAATTTGAAGAAATTTTTAATAATGTTCTGTAAGCCACTTTGAATGTAAAGGAATCGTAACATCAGAACGCTTGATATCTACAACGTCTATAACTTGCTTTCAGTGTATAAGTATCATTAGGATTATTTTTTACTTTCTTCCAGGGGAACGTTGCATGAAATATTAAGTGCATGATAAGCTTCCGGGATAAATAGCATATAAACATATTTTTATTGCTTTCAGTGGGATCCAAATAAACCTTCGTCTCTAGCAACATATCTTGGACATACAGAGTTGGTGTATAATGCAATGTGGTCTCCTCACATTCCATCATGTTTCGCAAGTGTATCAGGTAAGATTCCGCAAAATTAGTAATAGTCTTATCATATGTATATATAGTAAGTAGTAGTTTGTTGAGAAATGAGTGACAAATGCGCATCCTTAACCTTGGCCCCATGGCCTAATGGCAACTGTTGTTCGCCTTAGAAAGCGGCACAATTCAAATCTTGCTTACGCCATCAATCCTGGTAGATTTTTCCTGATTTACCCTCTATAATACATGCCAAATGTCGAGACGGTACCTAAACTCAAGGGCTCAGCTTTCCTTATTCATTACAGCAAAAGTGAATTATATGAATTGTTGCAGCCTTTTAAGTTGCTGTAAAGGCAAGCTGAGCCTGGTTTCAGTTCTTGCAGAAGTGTAGAACTTATTCTGCCCGAACAACTGTATAGATGTCTGGATATTACGGATTAAAAGCTCAGTCAATAAAGACCGAAACTTGCGTACCTTTAAAAATATCATGCTTGCGTAACTTATGTTTAAAGTATCGATTTGTTGCGTTTCTCTTTTATTTTTTGTTATGGTACTAAAGCGTAAGTTATACGGTAATTGAACAATATAACTTTGCTTTCGATACCTTTGATGCGGAAACGTAGCTTCCTAATACATTTTTTTATATATTTTTAGGTGATGGTACCCTGAAAATTTGGAACTCTAAAATTCCTACACGTTTTACCATGGCTGTCAAAGCACACGATGCGGAAAACTTAAGCTGTGATTGGTGTAAATATGACCAAAATCTTGTTGTCACCGGTGGTTCGGATGGACTTATTCGTGGATGGGACCTAAGAAACTTCCTAAAGCCTATTTTTGAACAGAAGGTAAGGTAATATGTATATGCAAATAGAGATATTGATCCACAAAACACAGGACAGAAGTAGATCAAACTATACTGGGACGCCAAGAGTAAATTTTGTTCGTAAATGCAATTTGTTTCAATAGAAATTTTGGTTATATTCATTTATCAGATACAACCGTATGGTGCTTTCTGCATTCAGATAGGTAAGTCACAATAAAAGATAGTATGAAAAATGAATTCACTTAGCCTCGTACCATACTAATATGAATTATGCATTTTAATGGTAAAAACAAACTATTGACAAATTTTACTTTCTTTATTTGTATTCATATGCTAAGCAATTATTGCTAAATGTTGACGTGTTTGTTTGTGGTTTTGTGTCTTTGCATCAATTTTCATAAGCGATCGCGAAAACGAAGTAAAAGAGTTACGGCCGAAGGTAACAAAACGGATCGATAAATGACAAAAAAAAAATTAAGGTTGCGGGCCGTGTGCAAAACGTAATAAAATCAATAAACTCGTAAATTGAACATGAACAATTGATAGTTGAAAGTTTTCATTGTTAAAATTGTTTGTTATGTTTCTCAAATAATAATAATATATCTTTTTAAATGTGAGAGATAGAATTTATGTCTATTTGTGTGAGTGAATATGGATGTTTCTAATGTTCGTTGTAATATGTTGTGATGTCTAACATGAGTTGTTTTTATATCCAATAGATGACAGCATGTGAGTGTTGGTGGCATGTACGTGTATGAAAGGAATTTTGGAACATAATTAATTAAATAGAAATTAATCTGTCCCATGCAATGTCAAGAATTTGCATTTCACTTAACGTAGATGTGAAATAGGGTGCAGCATGTCCCTTAACATAGGGACACCTTGCTCATTCTTTTTTAAATCGTTGCATAGAACGACGTGGATATTTATTGCAATGTTGTCGTATTAAACTGCATTGATATACTGAACACAGTGAACTAAAAGAAAAGTAATCTCTTATCAATACAACGTAATTGATATACGTAGTAAATGCGCAAGACTCTGGAAAGTTTATATTGACATTCTCAAAATAAAAATGAGGGCTTCTCAAAATAAAATTCAAAAAGAAATTACAATGCGATTAAAAATGCTGTCAGGGTTATAAAAAATGACACTTCCTTGTAGTGTACGTAATTTTGGATTCGGATTTAAAATATTGTTTACATCGGGCAGTGGTTAGACTTCTTAAATTAATGAATGTAATCATTCCTTTCTTCATTCTTGGGAGAAAACTGAAAGTTCTGACATATTTTCTCTAGGGTGGATAAGGTTAATTAGAATTTCTTGCTCTCGATTCGGTGAAGAACCTTAATGCAGCTGATACCAAAGTGATATATCCAAAGCGCATCGTTTGGTTCTGTGTACTTTGGTGAAGTTTCTCTCCTTCCCTTTGGAAACCCTTGGGATCTGTGACGACTGTAAAAGATACGAAAGAGTATTCGAAGAGCATCGGGAATCTACCATACAACTTATATACTAAACAATTAACAGATTATCGTAAGAAAAAAACTTGGTCTTTAGTGTGCATAGGTGTGCTTAGAATCTGTTAATAATCTAATCCTATGCTCTGATGCTCTGATTCATATAAATTATCTCGGTGTCCTTATCAGGATATGACGCAATCAACGAACTCCAAATTCCTAAGATAGGTATCATTTCCTCCTAAACCATCTAAATTCTGTACAGATTTATTCTATATATATATATATATATATATATATATATAGTCGGTAGCGCGCTCGACTTCAATGCGAGCGGTCCCGGGTTCGATTCCCGATGGGGGCTCAAATATTTTGGTGTTGACCCAGCATCGTGAGGACAATTGGGGAGCTGCTGTGAATAAAAGACAGTGGCGATCACAGTGAGAGCTTCGGCTCTCCTCTCCCAACCCGTCTGGTCAGCGTGGGAGCAGTAGACTAACTCCTCCCTTCGGGGAGAGGCCTCATCCACTAGTGGATTGAATATGACTGTGATTTATTTTATTTATATATATTTGCAAGAGAATGGCATACACCGTATTTACTCGAATATAACCACCCCTATACGATCACTACAGAAAATTCACACATGCTCCTCATTGCTTGCAAACCAGTGACTCGATAGAAGTATCTATCCAGAAAAAGTTAGTACCTTTATCCATTCTGTATATTTCAGTGTTTGGCGAGGTTCAGAACCAGTGCTTTCCGTTTTGTTTTTACCATTTGTCCAGAAACTTATGCGATTAAAGGCACCCCTCAAGAATTTGAGCCCTACGTTTTGGTAAAAAAAAAAAGCGCTTATATTCTAGTGAATACGGTAAATAAACTTTTTTTTTCATCGTAGAACTATGTGAAAAGTTTTTAGTATCGAAGGTGACAATGCTTGATACCAACACGTGCTCGTGTTTACACCAGGACGAGGGTTAGAATTAACAAAAAAAAAAAAAACCGTCTTCCCACGTATTCTGTATGATATGATAATTTTTTCTATGCCTTGGAGATACCAGTATATCTTCGTAAACACCTCTTTTTCTCCAATAAATTAGAAACTTGAGAATCGATAGCTACGTATTTTCAGCGACATGTGGAGTGAGATCACAGTGGCACGTTTAAGACAGATATTCTTTCGCATATATTAATACAAGGGGTATTTTTTTTTCAACCTCCGGTGAAATTTAAGAGCAACACAAGAATGTCAAGATATACAAAAGTTACGTTTATTCCTTTGCTACTTCTCCACGAAGTTTCACTCCCATTCATTCACTGGTCTGAGCGGAGCACCAGGGTTTGTACCCCCCTTCTGAAGAAAGTTCCCGCCAGTATGATAAGCCTCATCATGGACACGAGTTCGTTGTTTTCTAACCTTTTCTGTACAGAACACTCTCTCAAGTCTCTCATAAACTCATTTTCATACACAACACTTTCCGATGAATTAAGGCCGCGTTCAGTTCTTCAACATTCACCATGGCAAGTGAGATCGAGGACCCCTAAAGGGCGAAGTTTGCTCTTATTTGATTCTTTCAAGGTGATGGACTGGACGCGGCCGAAATTCATCGGATGTGTGTATTGTGTACGGAAATGAGTTCATGAGAGTATGTTCTGTACAGAAGAGGTTTCGAGAAGAAGGAACTCATTGAGTCCATGATGAGGTTTACCATGCCGGTGGGAACTTCTGAAGGAGGGAGTACAAAACCTATTTCTCCGTTTAAACCAGTGAAACTTCGTGGAGAAATAGCCCAGGTATTAAAATAAATTTTGTATATCTTGGCATTCTTGTGTTACTCTTTACACCTCACCGGAGGTTGAAAATAAAATATTTCTTGTATGAATACCATCTGT
The DNA here is from genome assembly GCA_022664845.1 of Lepisma saccharinum. NCBI lineage: Eukaryota > Metazoa > Arthropoda > Insecta > Zygentoma > Lepismatidae > Lepisma > Lepisma saccharinum. The sequence continues at coordinate 24,440 of JAGDQP010007652.1, read as the reverse complement.
ATCCCTTGTACCTTCAGTATGTGTGTTTTTGTATGAATGATCTCATTCACATATTCACTCTAAGTTAATTCTGTATTTGCGAGTTTCTTGAGTTTATTTCCTTAGCTGCTTTATTATAAGAAAGTATTTTCCTTTCCTTTTCTTTCCAGGGTTGTGAATCGGCTGTAAGGAAGGTTAAGTTTTCTCCCTATCATTCGTCTGTTTTAGCATCAGTATCATATGATTTTACTACTAGGTATGTAATTTCGACCTTATTATACATTCTATTTATTATCTTTTGTATGCGTATTTTCTAGCGAATTCTGTGTACTGTTATAAAGGGCAATCGCCATACTTACGATGGAGTGAAACACTCCCGAAAGCTAGAAGATATAGTTTATTTTCAAGAGGCTAGTATGACAAATAAGGCGCTTGACGTTCACACACTCGTAATAAACATTACGTAGTAGCTTCATTTACTTCAAACAGCATTTATTCCGTTGACCTATCCTTCCCTACGCTGGTCAGTACAACTTCACCCGAACTGTCAAACTTTGCTACTTCATCATCAATAATTTCATCATCATTAGTGATGAATGAAATAAAAGAATATATGACAAGCTGTCACATATGGATTGCCCGATGGGGTATTCAGATCAGGATATTGTCACTGAAAAAGAAAGTATTTGGGCTCAAACTTTTAAGAACATGGAGCGCGTTTGAGAAGAAAGAAGGAGAGTTTATAATAAGAGATATATTCCTGTGTATTTTCGAGTGGATGATTTGATTCTTGTAAGCAGTCAGGTCAAATCTAGTTTGAAGGACAAAGTTAGCAAGGTTTTATGTCCCCTATGGAAAGGTCCTTATAGAATATTAGCCTTTCTTACACAGAACTCTGTAAAGTTAAGGGAGCAAGAGACAAATAAAGAGATAATCTCTCATGTATCATTGTTGAAGTACCTCCAAGATTACAAAGTAACTAGAGGTGATGTGATTGACATTCTTTCTTCCTTTTTTTTTTCTTATGGTAAGTTAAATGGGATCGTATTGCGCGCGCTGCGATCATTAATTATATGTTGTTGTCATGTGGACTCTAGTTCATTGTTCATCTTGATCCTTCATTTCTTAAAGTTCATTTTCATCTAGGTTAAGGTTGCTAGAATAATATTTAATTAAAATGAAGGAATGTGTATTCTGTAACCTTGTTTCGTTAATATGCATTTCTTTGTTATATTTGTTGAGCTTAGAATTATTCTTTGTGTAATAATTTATCTACGATTTGTTTCGTTAAAAAAAGTTCTGTATTGGAAGAAGAAAATGCTCCCCCCCTCCTTTTTTATTAGTGGGGGGATATTTTAACGAAATAGTTCAATAACATTTTATTCAATTGTTTAATTTTGTCTGGATATGTAGGAAAGTAATTTCTTTATACAATAGTGCTTTTGTTACGAGGTGTATCTGGCTACATGTTTTTGTCATGATGATAATTATATGGAGAGGATGACTGCTTTAAATTTTCACTCACGAAAAATCTGAAAGAATGTTACAAAAAGAGATCATATTTGATCACTAGTGATGTAGAAATCTTTCTTGTGATCTCCTCCTATATGGAAGTATTAAAGCTTTGAGAAAGGAAGCCAGGACTATCAAGAAAATGACAAAATTAAGTGGCGTACGAAAATTAACAGTTGTAATCATCAAGTGAGTTAAATGTTTGTTCTAAAAAAAATAACTGTTCAGAATTCAACCTTGTTTCGGATCAAATACAGTAAAGGAGTTTATTTTCTAATAAATTAGTAGAATGTGAACTGTGTTTTGATTTTGTAAAGTTAGAAAACTCTTGAGTTCGAGATACAGTCATGTGTCGCTGGATAGTTTGTACCGGAAACTAAACTACAAACTAGACTGCGTTTAGTTATGTGCATTCTATTTGTTCTAAGTTCCTATTCCTATATGAAGTGCCTGGAAACAGTTACAAAGAATTTATTGGTGGATATTTACATATAAAAATTAAGAAGAAACCAAAATTCACATTGAAGATTTCTAAGTCGCGGTAATATTTTTTTACTATATTGTCTGTATTAAAAAGTATAGATAAAAATCGAAGGATTGTTCTTGAAGACGAAGGATAGTTTTGAGTGCCCATGAGGTCGCGTTGAATTCGATATACCTTCGTTGCAGATTGTACCTTGTCCGTTGTCAACAATTTGTTTGCCTTGTCCTGCAATCGTGTTTCTAGGTTCGCATGTAGGGCAGGGTTCACAGATTCGGTACACCCTGTTCTTAGACCGCCATCCATCTTGCTCGATTAAGACGTCAATATTAAATTATATTAATATTCTTATAATTAAACTGAAACTCATAAGTATCAATTAATGTTTTTTTTTTTTTCGTTTGTTCTCTCTCTTTCAGAATATGGGATTTCAAAGTTTCGTCAACTGATGTTGAAACAATAAAACACCATTCAGAGTTTGTGTATGGATTAGATTTCAATAATCATATTGAAGGCCAAATAGCTGATTGTGGTTGGGACTCGGTAGTGCATGTGTTTATCCCAAAGTCACTTGGAGGACCAAGACCTATTTGATCTCAATGGTTTACCATTCCTTCTCTAATAGCGTAATAAAAGTGTGCCAAAATTGAACAAGGAACCGAGTGCTGTGCACCTTTGTTTCATGCAATGATGCAGTACGTATGGTATTTTTCCATTCAAGACCTGAGGAAGTGTTCATAAATGCGTCACTTTGTAGTTATTTTCTGATAGGGTAACGTACATGTCTTGAAATATAGTTTTGTTAAAACTTTCAGCGGGAATTCCTTCTCTATGCGTTTCTAGTATAGAATTAATCTAACGCTCTCTGGTTGTTACATACGGACACACAGCTTAACTATACTGAAAATAAGATAATAAATTGCGTATTCCAGTACGCAGAAATCTTACTGTTTCTTGTGAAAAACGTGGGTACGTGTATGTTAATTTGTTTGTAACTCTTTATCTACGAAGACTGTACCTCATGAATTTTTTCCTTATGTGTTTACAATACCTTCGTTGCTAATTAATTTGATTTTATAAAATATATTTTGATAACTGTTGTAGTTATTACTACTATGTAATGTTGTGTAGTAGCCATTGGTTTCAATAGGTGAATGTGAGTGAAATTGGGACACAATTCAAATCGATTAGATCGATCTGTGGGATCCCATATTTGTGTGATATTAATGTGATTTTCTTTTAATGATATAAATGTGTTTACATAGGGGTCATTCCATGTCAAATTCAACACACCTTCTCTACCTCACCATCTCAGATTTTGTGATTTTTGCTTTATTGCTTGTACCCATGGAGTACGTCAAAACTTATTTTTATTATTATTATTTCAGATTTTTTTGACGCAGTGGTTTTTGTTCTATTAGCGTTCAAACCCCACAAAAAGAGTCAAATTTTACTTATTTTTAATTTACACAATTTCTTATTGCTCATTAACGGTTAGTGCTTGAGAGCTCAGAGAAGACTCATTTTAAAGCTCTTATAATAAGTTTTCGTTTTATAGGCTGGTATATGATATATCAAGCTCTAAGGTTCATTTCCCCACACTTTCGGCAGCCTATAGCGCCATTTGTGCACCCTCGATGGTCTGCTTTTTTTTTCTTCTTATTTTCGTGTCAAGAATCACTTTTGCAACACTCTATGTAAGACAAAGTATACCCAAAGTAAAGAAATATTGTAAATTTGCAAAGAACAATAAATGTATATGTTGCTTTTTTTCTGGTTCGTGGCAAATCTATCCGGATTCTGTTCCTGATAACAATGGAACCGAGTACCTGGTTCTTGGAATCGGGACCTGGGTTCGTATCTTCTAAACTGAAACTGAGTCCCCAGATCTGGTAGCTGGAACCGAGTACCCGGATCCGGTTCTTGAAACCGAGAATTCAGATTGTTGAATCGGATTCTTGGTGCAAGTACCAGATCCGGGTCCGAATTACAACATTCGGTTACCCAGTTCCAATGCCATCAGGAACTGGATGCATTTGCTTATCACTATTATATACATGTTCGTAATTTTTTCTTAACGCAAACTTACGTTTTTTTTTTTCAGTCACACCAGGCAAATACCGGGATGATACCCTGAACGTAGGCTCTGACCAACTTTTTCTTGCATCCTTTCCCCTACCCTATACCAGCCTGAGCCATAGATGCCTAACGCTAAAGGTCATAAATAAAATTCAAATTCGTAATGTGGAGTATAAGGGCATTTTTCCTCCCAAGGCATATAACGAAAATATTTTTTATCTCGCGATCCCATTATCGCCCCAAACTATAATTTTCATGGTAGCTGTAAGGAAGTATGACCAACATATAAGATTTTTTTTAAAAAAAATGAGATGTCCAATTTTGAGAAAATCGAATTTAAAAATTTCGGGATAATTTTCGGGAAACAAAATTTTATGCAATTATATCAAGTGACATTTCAAACGAAAGTTTGTTACAACAGCTTTAAAATGAGTTATCTCTGAGCCCTCTAGTACTAATCGTTAATGAGTAATAAGAAATTTTGTAAATTAAAATTTGACTGTTTTTGTGGTTTTGAATAATAGAACAAAAACCACTGCGTCAAAAAATCTAAAATATATATATATTCATATACTCGACGTGTACATGTAATACATCAACTCATACAAATCCGAGAGGATAAGGTAGAATTTTGTTAAAAAGTCACATGAAATGACCCATACTTTCGATTCACACCAGTACTTTAGTTAGTAGTTCTTTCATTTCTGTAAAGATCTGCTTTGGAACAAAGTATGGAATAAGTATAGTATGTGTCGCATTCTTTTGGAACTGGAATTTAAATGCGTTTGTCAGTCACAGAATGAAACAGTAAGTAAGAATTTATTATTATTATTGTCGTTTCTTACTTGTTCGTTACACATTTTAGTATTTAACATTAAGTAAATGAACCTAATGGGGATTTTCTATGTTGGTAATGGTATATACTGTAGTATCTATGTAGGTTTTTCTTTTCTTTTCTGTGTGTGTGGGGGGGGGAGGGAGAGTTTGGTGTGTTTTGTGTGTATGTTTGTATAGTTTTCTTCGTATACGTTCTTCAATGGATTATGCAAAGCACACCGGTGTAATCGTCATTAATCTTACTCTTTATTAATAAAATCAAGTGTGTGGGGTAAGATTGATGGAGTTATACGTAGAACAGTCATTAAGTTCGTGGACTGGCCTCATAGAGTAGCTGTGCTGCACTACAGCGGATAGGTTGCGACACGAGATGGTGCCGTGGTGTTTCTTCTTTCGCCTCATAAAGTAAGTTGCGTTCGTATAGTGTAAGCAGAAGTACGTTCTCTGTTGTGAATGGTAGTTGAATCCGAGCAATGAAGTTCGAGGATGTAGTAGTTTGAGCAACGGACAAACATCAAGTTCTGCGTCGCCAAAATTAGGCAAATCTGCTAGCGAAACGTTTAGATGATCTACTGGTTGCATCTTCTTCTATCTTGCATTCGGAGTGCTTTTTGAAAACCAGTACGCTTATCATCCTCCAAAATCTCTCTCCCCTGCGCAAAATGTTGATGTCATTAAAACACAGCCAAGGCTTCTTCGCCATACACTTGCACAATAATTTGAAACGTTTCGCTACTTTGCCTAGTTTTTGGCAGAGTTTGCTTAAACAGCGACATTTTCGAATTTCGTCACTCGCATTCAGCTACCTTTCAGAATAGAGACCATAGTTCTTGCACTATATGCACGCAACTCCCCCTTGCTGAGACGAGAGAAGAAATGACACGACACTATTTTGTGGCACAACCTAACCGCTTAATGCACCCTAGCAACGCCAGTCCACGAACTTAATGACTGTACTCCATATTCTGATTATAAACATTTTATAATAAACATAAAGTCCTACTAACAGATTATGTGTCGGGTCAGTGGGGGAATCAAGTTTGGTATAGTAAGTACCAATATAGTGGAGTTTGTGTGAAGTCAAAGAGTTGGTTTTGTTCGTTTGAGTTTTCAGTATCAATAAATTTAAATCTGTGTTGTTAAGACTTTTCTCATTGTTACAAATGTAACTCTACATGACCAAGAACAAATAATTTGTTGATAGGACCTGTAAAGCTCCATTCCAGTTCCAAAGAATCGTGTTTCACATATCATAGAGAAGCATCAAAAAAATTTTTCAGTAAGTATTTCATGTGGACTGTTGAAAAATTTGCAGTGAAATGCACAAACTACGGGGGCATTCGGAAATAATTTATAATGTTAGGTTTTCTTTTACCGTATTTATTATGCCACGTGATTTACTACATATAGAATCTCTCAATATATTGTCCAGCAACGTCACCGCACATTGGCATCTTTCTAGTGACTTCAAAAGGGCGTCGCGAAACCATTCTTTGGGGATAATACGCCACAACTCATAGACAGCTGCCTTCAGGTGCTCGCTGTTGGCGACTTTGCCATTTCGCAGAGGGTCCTTGTTCTTGACGAATAAATAGGGATGTGCGGGAAGTAAAATTTTCATATCGAGACGGGAAGCAAAAAATCCCGAAAGTAGACCGGGACCGAATTTTTTCCCCGATTCTCTTCCCGAAACTTCGGATATCCGCACAACACACCCGTAGATAAATCGATGATTTTGAGAAGAATGCGAAGATATTTAAGTAATTAACATAGCAAGAAGTAAAAAGTCGTTTCTGAATGTATGATTTAGAAGTATTGAAGGTATTTATATACTCTTGGATATGTCATAGCACAGTAAACTTGCAGCAAGTTTGGCATTGCATGGCTGCAAACTTGCTACAAGCTCTTTTCTAAAAACGTTGGTAGACCAATATCGAGCTTGTGGCAGAAAAATATTGCTATTGCTTCCAGTGGGATTCGAAGCCAGAATCTTCAGATTTCTTTGTAGTTCGTCACTCTAACCATTACACCACGGCTCCTCTCCCGAATGTAGTACATTTTACTAGTCCATTTATGTTACGAAGATAGTTTGTGAAATAAAGGCATGCATAAAGGATTAAATTCGAAACTGGAAAAGTTTCTTGATACTGTGATAGAGAAGAAGGCTAATTCGTTGATTATTCGCAAGCGAGTCACCTCAGGGAATCATAATGATGTTAGGTTTAGGGCCAGGTTGACAAAGTCACGATAAAGTTTCCGATAGTTATCTACAGGATAAAGTTATCCTGGGAATAAAACCTCCCGATAACATTTAAGCGTTCTACAATACATATTCATCTTCCCGATTACTATCGGGAACATACTAACTTGGAAGTCTGGCAACACAGGGATTTCGTGCTGCAGAGCTCTCTGTCGGAACGTCTGCGTACCAGAAAATGCAACAAAATAGTAGAAATGCGAATATTCCCTAAACAAAATGACTAACAACGGTCGTACCGGTGTGTCTGTTATCTTTGTAATAGTGAAGTTAAAAGAATAGCCAAATAATGGGGTAAAGTTCCGAATCACATTTATAAAATTTTAAAACATTTTCTTGTTTTCAAATTTTCTTGGTTAGGGTAGTTTAGGCTAGGTGAAATTATGCTGGGCCTCCCATACGGAATAAGAACCGAATAAAGTAAGGATTATCGCGTTGCAGATGAAAAAAAAATAACACGCCTTTCTATGCCATGAAATCAAGGTCGAGAAATTAGTCCGTTGGCCTGTATACGCATGACATAGTTTTGTATTTAATAAGGTTTACTTTATTTACTCCAAACTTGAGTTAGTTAGTGACCAATATTATACGCTATATACAATTAGTTGTTCTTTTTTTTTTTTAATTAGCCCGGCAGGTAGCGATAGAAAACATATTACGGAAACCACGTTATAATACTTAATTCGTTTAATACGCACTCCAGTTGATTCAGAGCCGGATACGTTAGCACGCGGAGGAATACTAATTGTGTCACATTGAGATGGCAATTTTTAGCTTTTGTCTTCTTTTACTGTTTATAAATTAAATTAAGGTGGGTTAGGAAAGACAGGTTCGGTTATTTTTATATATCTACGCATTTTTCATAGTTGACAGTCACTCACTCCCATTCATCCTGCATGGTGGAAGCTTATATAGTCCCATATATATCTACGTCCTTTCCTCTTATTACACTTGCTTCATGACTACAAAACTTACTCTAATTTGCGTTTTAACACTACTACACACTTTTCTAACACTGTCTTTTTCCTGTAAATTTCACTTTCTTTGGAGTAGATAAAGTATACCGAACCCTTTGTATTTTGAGCGAGTTCATACTTATTTTCTTCAATAAGGTGATGTTACATTCTAATTCCTCACGTTCGTTTGTTGGCTTAGGCACTAGTTCCGCAGACGAGAGTCAGCGATGTTTCGTATAAATTGGAATATCAATTTCAAGAACGGAATCACACTTCACGGAACTTTAACTTCCCTTCGGTATTACTTTAGCTTATGTCCTGCGTGATTTTTCCAAATTAAATAGGTCACAGGTTAATGAATCGGAATCATGTTTATTTCTATATCACCATTGATGTTTTGCTCCAAAAACACGGACGAGTGAACGATAGCGAACGAAGACTGGTGAGAAAAAAGTCAGGTTAGATATACACGATGCATATCACCTTTCACAGACACCACCTGTGACCTATTTATGGTTCCAAATGGAACGCCCGACCTATACAAAGGATACTCATTCCTCTCCAATATAAGATGCAATAACATTACAGGTGAGGCTGTGAGAGTATTATTACGTGGCTACTATGCGTTACGGCCATCACTTGTTATGAATATGGTGGAATTCGTGGCAGCCAATAAATGTAAAACTTACTGGAGAAATTTAATGGTTGTAACGCGTTTGGAAGTTTCGAAATGCTAAATAAATTTTTAGTCGTGGAATTGTGAAATGAGTGTGTGACCGATAAGTGCTTTGGACTATTTCAGTATTTCCGCGTTGAGGGCGGATACGTGGAGTAACTGTTAAGCACCATGTGCATCGCATGTGTTGAAAAACTATATAACCTGACTTTAGCCACCCGTCTTCACTCACTCGACATTGTCCTTTGAAAATAACTGTCACTCATAAGTCAAAACAACGCCTTTAGTATTTCTCCGTATGTTGCCATGTTCCTGTGTGTTTATCGACTCGAATGTGTATTTAACGATATAATAATAATAATACATTGTTTTTCGTAACACTTTTTGGATTACTCGTTGTTGCAAGGTGTTTATAGAAGCGCCTATGTGAATTGTTTGCAACGGAATGAGTGGTATAAAGCGTGCATATGGTAGAATAACTAGATGCCACAAATTGCAAAATGTCCCCCGTTTCATTTCTTCAAACGGTAATGTCATTAACCTATTTTACAATGTCATTGGATTGCTAGATGCCATTAAAAATTGTATTAAGCAAGGGAGCAGAGGGAACTGTGTCTGGCTTCAGACAATGACCGAGCATTCCTCTGTCGTTGAGTGCAACCCACACACTAATAATAATTGTTGGAGCATTCCTTTCAAATTTGCTACATGGGACCCCAGTGACTCAGTTCTCATTTCTTGTGCTTGGGGTCTTCAGTTCAATCTCGCGTATAGCCATGTGGGCGTTGTGGTTGCGAAATACTGTGTACATCGGGTTTTCTCGAAACAACAGAAGATACGCATGTATGTAAACAATTACAACTATGAGCCACATTCTCTTTATCTGTCGGAAAAGTTCTTATCGGCCACTTCATCTACCTGATAACTTATCCAGGACTTATACGGCAGATAACTGTTAACTGGGGTCTGTAGAACTCTAAATTTGACTTACCGTAAGGATAAAGTTATCCGAGCGCTTATCGGTACTTTGTCGACCTAGCCCTTACTGTTTTTGCCATGTCTCAAACAAACTGGCTGCTAATTTCACAAATAGCACGTTCGTTTATACCAAGTTTGAACTAACAATGATTTTTCCTGTTGGTTTACTAATTCGAACGCCGGGATCCCATTAAAAAATTATTTTATTTTTTTAACATTTTTTGTTCGTACTTATAAATATTGTTTCCCTTTCCTTCCTTTTCTGTTTTTCAAAATTGTACGCAATTCTCGAAAATAAGTTAAACAATTCAGGTTAGATAATTATTCTTTTCTTTCATTATACGCAATACAAAGACAAAAAATCCAACATGTCATCGACTCGAGCAGTAAAGTATACATATGATTTTCCTGTGGAGGCTCACGTGTGAAAAATCAACGAAGTAGATTTCGTAGCTCTAAAATAGGATCAATAAGCTTTTCCAGTTCCGAATTTCAGCCTCTATCCGTGCTTTTATTTCAGAAACTGTATTCGTAACATAAAATTACTAGTAAAATTGAAGACAGTCAAGAATATCGCGGTAGAGCAGTGATTAGAGTGACGGACAACAAACCGCTGAAGATTCTAGGTTCAAGTCCCAATTCGGACAGTTTATTTTTTTCCGCCCAGGCGTGATGTTTAATAAAACAACTTTGTCCCCTATCAACTAGCAAATTTGCTGATTCTTGTTTAAGTAAGTTCAGAGCTGTCAATTTCAGCTGAACGGAATTACTTTTCCACACATTTTTAAAAAAATGTTTCCATTCTTCGTTTTGCGTTCTCAAAGCTACCGTTCTTTGAGCTCAAACTGAGCTATGTGATGGCTTATATTCAAGGATTCCGCCAGGATTTTCAGTTTAGAGGGGGCATGTAAGTGGAGTTTTGCACGGTTTCTATCGATTTTTGACCGTAAATACTTTAAAGTTGGGGCTGCCCTCGAGAATTTAGGAGGGTGACACCCCTTCGCACGGGGCGAAGGAGTCTGGCAAAATCACTGCTTATATTCCTGTTTTTAAGGGAAATAGTTGATGCGAAGTGTGATGTTCTTTTTCATCCATATATGTCATGAATTTTAAATTTATTTATGCACTTTTGGTATCTTTGGCTCAGACCGGAAAGAGTTAGGCAGAGGATGAAGAAGGTATCGGCCAGGACCTTACTTACGGTACCATCCCGACATTTGTGTGGTGACACTGGTAGAAATCGTTGAAAATTTCAGCCAGGATAGTCGGCCGTGAAGGTAGAACCTGCGTATTTGCCCATTGCCGATCCAAAGTCCGCGACGTTACCGCGAAGGCTGGGTGTATCATGAGAACTGGAGTGGTGATCCGACCACTTTCTGACTATTCAGATACAAATCATTCAAACTCACACTTCAAATAATTTTGTATATGTTTGTGTGATCGAGCGGATCGGCCACTTCGATCTAAATCCTTATCAAGTACCTCGCATGGATTACATTCTTCAGCGAGCTCAATTTCACAATCTTCCTCCAGAGAAATGAGCTGGTTGCGTCTTATTGTAGCTATGATACACTTGCGGAAAATTGAGGTAATTTTTCAGAGAAGGGGGACGATTTTGTGCTCTCTCGGGGTAGGTAGTCCTTTATAGTCAACAAAAATATTCTTTGCTTCTAGGGCCTATGCTACCTTATCTTATGGGGTAACAAAATGTCCCAGTGAAGTGGTAGAATTTGAAAATAGCGGGAATTTTTCCCTGATCATCATTCGAGACTTTCTCCAATAGACCATTTCAAGAAGATGATAATTACTCTCTCATTTTCATCTAACAAATATATATTCTAAACTCTAAAGATATTCTTTACAGTAAAATCAATTCCTGTGGGGATATTGAAGTATGAGTTTCCGTAGATTATCCTAGATATTCTTGGTACAGTATATAGAATGAACATTATAGTTATATCTAAATGTCTAGGATGAGAAGTTCTCACGATCTCGACACGTTCCGAGAATCGGAAATTCCCGAAAATCTGTACCGAAAGTCAAGACCGGGACGGCAATAGTTTCCCCGATCCTCTTCCTGAAATTTCGGGTACCCGCACACCCCTACGAATAAAGCATAATCAGACGGAGAAAAGTACAGTGAATATGGCGGAGCTCCAAAACAGTGAACACTAGCGAGACCAGTTCCAATAGTTACCGAAAGTCTTCCACCCTTTTGTCGTTCTGTGCTTCTGTTAGATCCCGTGGAACGCCTCGTGAATGATGGTGTACAGGGTGGCGTGCCGAAAGCCCATGAAAAGATTGGCCATAAACAATAAATACATGATCTCAATGTTCGTAAGAGCAATGTTAACGGAGGACCAGTACTTATATGCCTATGTCCAGTTTCCCTGCCGCTGGTGAACCCTTTGACCCATTTGTACAGTTTCCTGTACTGGAGCTCCTTGGCCTTCTGTCGCAGTCATCTGTCTGTGGATTTCTGCAGTTCATCTTTGCCCGTGATAGTCACCTTCTGTGGTGTTGACTTGACTACGTCCTAACTGTGTGCTATCGCTACTAACTCGGGTACGCCTGCTGTCTATCGTATGCGTACAGTACTAGCATCAATCTGTCACGTTACGAGCGGGCGTGAACATAGTTTGACGTTAGTCATTGTAAATCATTTCCGAACATACCTCTTATTTGCTTTACTTATATTTGTTTTTAAATAATCTTTTTCTTACCATGGGAATGCGATGCATGGAAGTGAATTGTCTCTCTGTTTCAGAAAGAAACAAACTATGTATTTTTTTTAGTTCATTGGTTTCTAAATTGTTGAAATTTGTAATTGATAAGGTAAGTTATATTGGGAGAAAGGAACATTGTTGTATGCTTTATTATTTCTGATGAAGTTGTTGTTACTGTTGTATAATTATTATTTATTATTTTTTCATAAATAAAAGTCTTTTGTATCATTTGTGTTATTTGATTTTTAAATCCTCAAAGCTCAGGAAAAAAAAACAGAGTCGCTCTGACATGAAGAGAAATGTGGAAATATTCTGCCGGTTCGTAAACATCAACGTAAGATTTGTTTATCGAACATATAAAGTGTTGGGGTAATTCATGGAAATAGACCTAGTTTCAAAAGTGCAAAATACTTCCACGTAAACTATACGCATTTAATATTGTCTATCATGTTAGCCTGTAAACTGAACTAAGTTGCTATATTTATTGAAGTAATCTTGAAAATTTTTAATTTCTGGTCTATTGGAATGGAGGAATTAGCGTCTAGTGTCTATGTTTTAGGTACCATGCCAAAATTCGCTTGGTGGGACCGACGAAACCCTAGTCAAGTTCAGTTAGGATAGCTGGCGTGAGTAAATTAAAACCCACGCCGCCGCTTCTGTCCTTACCCGAAGTCAGCGATCGTCAACACTAGTTCACAATAGCAAATGAGCTTAAGAGGCCGTATCACCCCTCTCTATAAAACACGAAACAGAGGTGTACTGCCCTCATCCTTTAAGCTATTTCGCACAACCAATCTTCATCAAAATTTGAGGAGAGCAAGTTAAAGGTTGAATGAATGGCACACTTGTCACATTTTGCAAGTTTATTGTTTATTTCTGTGATATTTTTTTATCATAAAGTTGTCAATTTTTCAAACATTACAGACGTTGAAATATAACTAAATTCATCAACTCGGACCAAGTGCACCACAGAAGGGACTTTCATTTGAAAAGTTTAGGCACAGGGAAAATAATTATTTATTTCGTATATCTATAAACATAAGAGGAGCGGAGTACTTTATTCAAAATTATTGTTCGTTTTCCTCCTGCGATCAGCAAAGTGAAATTCATCTCCTCCCCTGGTGTGGCCAAGCTTCGTTTCACTCCTCACCCCGTGAAGAAACGCAAAACCTTGTCTTTCCTCGAAGACTTTGAATCGCCACAGGAGGTGGGTAACGGTGCCGGAGGGAGGGAGGCTGAAACCTATGCAAAAGGCAATAAACAAACAAATGTCAACCTTTCGCCACGAGCCCAAATGTGGAGGAAAATGCTGAGATGCAACTAAAACAGGTTTATTTTGCGCTGCTGTTACACAGAAATTTTGATGTTTCAAACATGAGCGTGGTTTAGGGTGGACATTGGGGGAAGGAAGAATGCTTCCCTCTTACTTTAATATGAGTTTCAAATAAACTGCTAAAGAGCTGAAAATTGTATTATTATTATCGATGCGAAATTATTGTTTAAACTATCGTAAATAATAATATCAAAATGATTTGATAATAAAGTTCAAAATTATTAATATAAAATTTGAACTGTAACCACATTACTTTATATTAAAATATATTGAAATAAGTTTACAATGAGTGCACAATCATAACAAAATTATTTTATCTTTAACTTATGCTACGTGAATATGTAAGAAAAATGTAAAAAATGTAGACAAAAATGTGATTCATAATTTCATAGGCAATTATTATTATTATTTCCCTGGTGCAGTATAGTGCTTTTTAAAAATAAATTTCCTTGTAAGTTTTATTTTTGTTCACGAATTCGTATTTCTGATGCGATGTTTTGGACGCCCCCTTATTATGTTCCAGAGGGCAAAATATGATTTCACTATTACAATAAACAACAGCTAAATAATGTTTGGAACATATAAAAAAAAAATGCATGTACTGATTTAAATTTTACAGTTCCAAATTTAAACACACATCTGTAATATCTGATCTAAATTAAATATGCTTCATTCTTTAATAACATGCCTTATTAAATATTCATTGTTAATAACACTAAAACATCTGCAAATGTACATTCTAAGCTACGCTTTCTATTACAATTAGTTAGCTTTGCCTCGTATACCATTTCTTCAATATATCGGATGAGGACTAAGTTCACTACAAAATAAAAGTTAACTTTGCATAAACTACAATTTATACCTATCCAAATCCATTAAATTTCAATATTATTATATACAAAAAATAGCCACTAGCCACACATATTCACAATAGTGTCATTGTGTTATATAAAAAGAAACATTTCCAGAACGTACTGTTATACTGATATATTTGCATTATGAGTTTTACTTACTCTCCCACAACATACCTCATGTTACAGAGTATGCAGAGTATATTTACTGTGTATAAAAATGACCCTATATACAAAGATGTTTTATACACATATTGTATATCATACAGGGTGTTAATGTGCACGATTTACAACGCTTGGGAGGTGATTCTAGAGATCAAAAGAAGACAAAAAAAAAATGACATTTTTTCTTTGGGGCTCCTTTACCTGGTTGGGCCTTGTAAAAAAAAACAATTTGAATTTAATTTTTTACTTTTAGACCAATTTGGCTCAGAACGGTAAAGGGAAAAGGTGTATTGGAAAGAGGTCGGATAGGACCTCTGGTGTGTCGGTGTGTGTAAGGTACAATCCCGGCCAGGGCTCGAAATGGTCATTTTCACGAAACGGAACGCTTGGTTTTTGTTAGTATGGTGGTGTCTTTTGTGTATGATATGGGGTCATTTAGTACTACGTTAGCCGAGGGGGTTTGCTTATTTTTGCTGATCTTCCATGTGTTAGAGATACGACATGTACTCAATCTCGCTTACAAATGGGGTGGGGGGGGATGTGCTGAAGTTATACTTGAACGACCACTTATTACAGCAACGAGACTAACGAGTAATGAAATAATGCGCTGTATTACGATTAATAATAGTTAAAATATTTAAGTAAACATCAAATGACAAAATAAATTAGATACGATTCTTCTGACGACCTTTCTAAAATTTAAACAGACAGAAATCGTGAATCTCAATCAGTGGGCAAATTTTGAATTAACTGTACACTTAGGTTCAAAACTTGGCCAATGGATACACTTTCTAAGTTCGATATGTAGCACAGCATAACAAAATCAAATCTCTATTCAATAGATTTAAAATAAATATTATATGCATTGTGCTTTCCAATACTGACCTTACATTAGCTCAGTATTGGCATTTTGTAGATCTTTATGACACTGAAAAATTTTCCATCGGCCATTTTATATGAATCTGAGATTAAATGTACTTCATATCAACTTGTCTCATCAGTAATGTCGTGTTTTTGCATTGTAAGGAAAAGAATGATACCTTACCTGAACACTACCGTCAGTCAAGAAAATAGTCTCCAATAGTACCACCTGTAAAACAGATGTTGAATCCCTTGCTGAAAGAAGTCACCGGCTTTGGAGGCAAAAAACTGGGTCACTGTTCGTCGCACGTCATCCTCATTTAGCAGTGTTTTTCCCGAAAGGTGGTTTTGCAGACTGCGAAAAAGATAGTAGTCTGGTGCAAGTTCTGATACGCCGGGTGGGGGAGGTTCTACCAGCCACATTTCTCGATCTTATGTTAGCACAGGTCCTTCTTGCCGTGTGTGGACGCGCGTTATCACCATGGATGAGTACACCGTTTTGATTAACTAGAGCATGACGTTTAGTCCGTAGGCATTCAAGCTGCTGATAGTAGACACTTACGTTGATGGTCTCGTTACGTGACAAGAGCTCAAAATGGAATATCCCACCAAACACTCAACATCACTTTGTAGGGGTGCAGATTCTGTTCTGGCACAGTTCCTGAGCTCCCTTTAGATACCCACTGCCGTTTGCGTGTAATGTTAAGGTAAAGGACTCATTTTTCACCCCCTGTCACCCTTCTGTCCAGAAATCACTCGTGTCTGTGACGGGTGAGCATCATTTTCGACACAGTTCCGACAAATATCTAAGGTCCTGCAGATGACGCTGAACGGTAGAATGGGTGATATGGAGTTCGCTGGCCAGTTCTTCAACAGTTTGCATTGGATTTGCCTCCACCGCTGCTCGCAGGTCATCTTTGTCCACCTGCACATCTCTCTTCTCGCTTATCGGTGAGGCTGGTGTCCGTATACCTCTGGAACTTTCGCTCATCCACCAGCACCCTAACCATATACGGCATTGATGTTTCGTGCCGCTGCGCTGGCTGGATGTCCCTGGTGAAATTCATACATTATGACGTGCCTTGAGTGGTCTTCGGACACTGTCATGATCAGACACAAGCCACACTTCCAGAACGTGGAGTAGACCGTTCTCGTATACACTGTTGCACAATCAAGTGCTCTATATCCCTCAGCTCTGGCACGTGCCGTCTACTTCACTATTCGAGCGTGAGATCTCGTCATTGCAGCGATCATCGCACATACGACATTACTTATGTGATAACCCGGTACTTTGTCTTAACATTTACTTTTAAAAAGCTCTGTGGATAACAAGGTATCGGATTTCGTTAAGTTTGAACCAGCGGGCACTTGTTTGAACTATGCTAAGATTTTCTGATTTATGTGGTATATGCGAGATAGACAGTCTTTTCCTTGTCATTTCCAAGTAATTTACGGCTGAACCATTCAGTGCAAAAGCAGTGAACTAGCCCAAACTGTTAAGAATGGGCAGAATAGTTTAAGAATAGTTGATTCGCGAACGACACAGCTCTAGTCAGAAATATTTCAAATAATAATGAACGAACCGGAACGGTCCGTTGCTATTTCTAACGAGTCGGAACAAGAAAGTTCCAGATATTCACGAACAGGAACAGCGTTCCGGTTTGCTCCCGTCCATTTCGTCCCGGCATTTGTCAGGATGGACCCAAGCAGGCCCGTATTTAGGTAAGTGCTATTCTGTGCTCGAGCACAGGGCGGCAGAATTTAGGGGGCGGCAAAATTTTGTATTTTTTTTTTTAAAAGATTCACAATAACGTAACATTTAAAACTAGCAACCCGTAGAGTTCGCGCAAGCGCGAGAAAATATGTTAATGTGTTTCATTCGCTCTAATTACAGTAGTTACTAATTAGCTAGCTTATCCGATTATTTTTAAAAAGTCATGCTCTCCCACCCCCACCCCAAAAACTAATACTTTTAAACTCAGCGACCTCGAAAACTATGAATTCAACTCTAATATTGGTCGTTTTCGATTATTTTTAAAATGCCTCTATGTCATTGTTATGCGGACTTTGCACCTCCATATCTCAGCTCAGGTGTGACCTAAGGACCTGGAACAGCATACAGGTCATTTGGATCATTTCTCTGAGAGCTTTAAAACATATTAAAATTTGATGTTTCTATTAAACAATTACTGACGGTGAATAATGTTAACAATTATTTTTCTTATCAGTTATCACCAATAAGATCAAACAATCACGCACCCATTAGATCTCTAGTAGGCTAACCTCTCTCTCTCTCTCTGTGGAGTGGACCCGGGTGTCGCTCCCCTTCCACTTCCTGTGGGTCGGTTAGTGGAAGGGGAACCCCTGTGAGTTTTCTTAATTCCATATTTTAGTATTACAATGATAAGAGTAAATATTTAAGAAATTCAATCATAATTCAAGTGAAATTATGAAATATAAAAATTACCTAACGATTGATTAAGAATTAATAGAATGCATTTTCTCCGGACAGACAGTAAATTAAAACCTACATGAATAAATTACATGCCAGTATTGAGAGAATGTGTCTCCAGTGGATGAGTGGTTAAGCTCGTTGCCTTGGAATAAAGGGGTCCCGGGTTCGATTCCCGGTGGGGACACAAGTGGTTCGGATCCCAATTTAAGCTGTAGGTCTCGTCAAGGCAATGGCAAACTACCATGGGTTCACCTTGCCCAGGACCTTCGGGTCAAACACCTACCTTCGGGCAGAACACCACATCATGATCATCATTGAGAGAATTAGGCCATTTAAAATTACGTTGTAACTTTTGTAACTTGTAATACCTAACTGCTACTCAACAAGAGCTGGTATGTTTTGCAAAATCACGGCTTGTTTCCTTGTTTGAGAGGTAAGTTTGTGGGGGGGGGGGGGGAATTATTTAGAGCACAATATATAAATACGGGCCTGGACAATATATAAATACGTACAAATGAACGGCATCATTAGAGAGCACAAAATCTCTTTCCACACCTTTTCTCTTCCTCGTGCTGAGCCAAATTGGTCTAAAAGTCAAAAATTAAATTCAAAATCAGTTTCTTTACAAGGAAAGGAGGTCCCAAAGAAAAAAATGTCAAATAAATTGTTGTCTTCTTTTGACCTCTAGAATCACCTCCCAAGCATCGTAAACCGAACACATTAACACCCTGTATATCGCATACAAATAATTCGTTACAGAAAAACAATTGAGGCTTCTCAAATGATGGCTAATAATTTCAGAATTTCCTCCTATCTTTCTTATCAGGTTGAACAGCCTCTCTCCCTGACGCCTGACGCTTTTCGGCCCTTTCCTTTCCTCTATTGCCTTCAGAATGTAACTTGGGTTTCTACAGAAAGGTTTAGTTTTCTGTATTTCCGCACTCCTTTCTTTTCTTGTATTCACAGGAACTTCTCGCCATACTCGTATCACTATTCCCTTCACCACACGTTTCGGTTTGACAAACGTCAACAAACCCCGTAAAATGACCCCGTGTCGGGCCGGCGCCGCTAGGTCTCACGGAATCTTACCAGGGGAGGGATTGGAATTAGACTAGCGGGTTTCATCCAGTTGTGTTTTGCGGTACTGTATAACTTTTGGGGTTATTTCGAGGGCCCTTTGAACGGCTCTATGATACGGAGCCTTAAAGACATTGAATAACGTAAGTAATGTGCATTTTGTCACTAAGATAGATGACAGAACTAAACTCACCGAAATTTCAAAATAAAATGTGACCTTACATGCATCTGAAATCATTTAAATAGAATGCAATTTTAAATAAAGCCAAGCGCGTATTCAAGAGATGAATGGATACATTGAATTGAATAGAAATTGTCTTTATTGAAGTGGGCGAGGTTCAGTCTATGGCTGTTCTCCACCTAACCCTTGTGAAAATAAAAGTAAATTTACAATATCACAACCCAATAAAAGAAAAGAAAAAATAATAATAATGCACAGTAGTTACTAGTAAAGGCAATACGACAATATTAAAATTACATGAAATGTACACCCTATTCCAAAAAGGTTGACTGCATTGATTATGCTATTTTAAGCTGAAAAATCTCTAAGTCCAACTTCGGGTATTTTCGGAAACAGTAAACCAAAGATGCCAGGTTCGAGCCCTCAAACGTAGGGTGAACCTTCGCAATTGGGAAAAATTTGTACAAATGTATTTTTCTTGTATTAAGTTGCAATAAGACATGTTGAAATGTAACTAAGTGTAGAAAAAAGATTAACTGAAATACGTGATGGTTTTGTTATCTACGTTTCCATACGTGAAAGAACAATACCAAAGACAGCAAAAATATTTCTCGCATTCATAGTGCAATAAACAAGACAAAGGAGAGAAAAACAGCAGCATTTGCAACGGATATCAATGCAATTGTTTAGGACACCGAAAATTCAGTTATGTTTCTTCAGAAAGAAGTGGATAGATATGTTCATGTTAGCTCAGTGGTAGAGCGTGTTTCTTCTAATCGTGAGGTTATCGGTTGGAATCCCATTCTGGAAAATTAATTTTATGTAATGATATATTCCTCAAAGTATGAATAATTAGATAAAATGATGATAATCAGTTTTATATGTATTCACACAAGCACTTCAGGACATAAGTAATTACTGTGTTTAAAATATAACATCAGAGAAGTGGTGGATGTTGATAGAAGTTACTATTGTCTTATAGACTAGTAGGAAAAAAGACTTGATCTCACCAGGGCTCGAACCCACGTCCGTGTAGTATTTGTTTAAAAAGCTAAAATTTTAACCATTAGCTACTTTGGGTTACATGCGTTGGACCAACACGGCGTTGGACCAACACGGCGTTGAACCAACACGGCGTTGGACCAACACGAAACCATCACAGCGTAGGACCAACGCGGCGTTGAACCAACACGGCGTTCGACCAACAATAATAACCGGCATACGACCAACACGATAAAACACAAATCTTGATAATATTGAAATAATTATGTAATAATAATTTATGTAAAAAACTCTAGCTTCAAGGGTTACATGCGTTGGACCAACACGGCGTTGGACCAACACGGCGTTTGACCAACACGGCGTTGAACCAACACGGCGTTTGACCAACAAGGCGTTGAACCAACACGGCGTTGAACCAACACGGCGTTGGACCAACACTGCGTTTGACCAACACGGCGTTGGACCAACACGGCACTGAACCTACAAAATTGTGCATTGCTCATGCAATCTTGCTTTGACTATATCAAATGGTGGGTGGTTGTTTGAAAATGTTATATTTTTATTTATGTACGTTAGACATCTCAGGCTCTGGCAGAGTTATTTTAATAATACTAGTAGGCATCCACCAAGCACTAGTAACGTGCTATTTTTTCTTTCCCTTCTCCACTATACTGGATTTGGTTAATTTTCTTCAATGTTTTACTAGAGTATACCATACGTGCAATTTTATTTCTCAGTATAAAATGTTTGCGCAGCCAATGTCCTAATTATTTTTCTCTTTTTGATGATCTCCAGTATTATTCGTATCTCGCCTATTGTGCTAAACACTTCCTCATTTGGCGTCTTCTGTATCTAGCTTATTTTCTCTATTCTTCTCCATGTCTACATTTTCGCTTGCTCCATACAACACAATACTCCTTAATTAATATTTTCCGTAGCTCTTCGTTCAGAGATCCACAGAAGAGATTCTCTTTGTTAGGCTATCGCTATTCTCTCCTTGAGCTCTTTCTCACATTTCACATCATCGCTTATAATACTTGGCAAATAACTGTCCTACTTTTCACTTCCAATCTTGATGTTTGCTATGGTTCGATATGTTCCAATTACCATCTCTGTTTTATTCACGTATTCATGTTCTTCACAGATTTTCTGCAGCTCCTTTAATATCATTTTAAGTGATGTTTCATCGCTTTCGAAGCATCTTTTTATAACTTCTTCTAGATAATATACAGGGCGGTTGCAAAGTAAGGGTCAAACTTCGAGAGGTGTTTGATTCCTCACATCAAAACAAGAGAAAAATTAATTTTTAAAAAATTCCGTATCCGGCATAGATGGAGTTACAGGCGTTCTAAGTTAGTGTAGCATCGACACAAATCACGTCATACCTCGAAATGTAATGACGTAGCTTGTGTCCAAAGTACTTGTATAATATACTGAGAAAGTAGGGCAGTCTTCCCGCCCGAAGCTGAAAAATAATGGTCGTAGGCGGAACCAACCACTGACGTGCGAAACAAGTAAATGATGTGAGTGCATTGAGAGGGTTGAAATCTTAACAACACGCATGTTTGGGGTGTAATTAAAGGTTTTGCTATTCTTTAAACGTGTGTGTGTACTTTTTGTTTTTAGTGTGGTTTCAGTGACCTATTAAAGTGTACATAGGCCTACGTGTACATAGGTACTCAATTGTCAAACGCACGTAAAACAATATTTTACAAGGACGCCTTGCAAAAGTGCAGTTGCTTCGTGTAAAAAAAAGACAGAAGATATAACTTATTCTAGGTTTCCAAAGGATTTTGTTACTTGCCACTTTCCTCTTATATACCAAC
The DNA here is from genome assembly GCA_022664845.1 of Lepisma saccharinum. Lineage (NCBI taxonomy): Eukaryota > Metazoa > Arthropoda > Insecta > Zygentoma > Lepismatidae > Lepisma > Lepisma saccharinum. Next base: position 2,208 of record JAGDQP010007652.1, on the reverse strand, counting down.
TGATTACTGCTCAGAACAAGGACTTCATTATGCGGTGGCTCAGTGGTAGAGCGCTCACCTCTGGTGCTTGAGGTCATCCGTTTGATTCCATCTCATGGAACCTGGGCTTTGTGGAAGAGAAACACCGTGTGTGAGAGTTTTCTCCCGTTTCCTCACACTTTCTTCATTCCACGAATTCTCTCATCTCATCATCATCCATACAACCTGAGCCAAAGTTGCCTAAATACCCTAAAATAAAACTCAAATCAAATTTAAATACTTTGTTATCTAGTGGGTTAATTATCATACAAATGCCGTCATATGGATTCAAACTAACGTCTCGTTGTGATAAATTTCCTCATGTCCTGTAAAAGTTGGAAAGATATAATGTCGCGAACTGGACTTTAAAAACCAAGCCACTAAGACTTCGGATTTCCTTCAAACGTAAAAGATATGGAAAGTGCATTTCGTTCGTACCAGTGATTTAATGCTTTACGCTGCAGATAATCAATGTAATCAGCAGGATTGGAGATAAACTTTCACACATTCATCCCAATTTACTATTGCTTTGGTTTTTTGCAGACTTACGGGACAAATGATGGGATTATTTATGCATTCACTGCCACATTGCTATACTTCCTATATCTTCACCCTGAAAAACATAAGGATATGGACTCTAGTTATTAAGTATGGTTTGTATTAGAATACTAATAAACCTCCAGGGAACAAAAGAAATATTTTGAATTATTGGAAGAATTTAAGTTCCTAGAGAGAATACAACTTCGAAAACATCTTTACTATATAATAAAAAAACATGAATTCTTGCCGAAATGTGATCTCATCCCGTATATACAATATGTTAATTTCTAATTATGGTATTATTCAAGGAAGATATATATTTTTTATCATAATTACCATACGCAAAAATCAATTATCTTTAGCTCAAATTCCCTAGAATCAACCTGCTTCTATTCAATGGCAGATACGTATGTTTGGGTTTACTAGTACTTTGTTTTTGAATTTTAATTTAATTTTTAAGGGCTTTAGGCAACTTTGTCTCTGGCTGGATGGATGATGATGAGATGAACTGGTAGAATTAAGAAAATGGCAGGAAACGGGAGATCCCTGAGAAAACCCACGCACACGGTGTTCGTACACCACAAAGCCTACATGGCATGAGCAGGGATCGATCTGACGACCCCTAGCGCCAGAAGTGAGCTCTCCACCAATTGAACCACCGCTGCCCACTAGTACATTGTGCATCAGTATAAAAACACTGGACATTGCTCCCTCATGGTCCGGGCTCCAAGGCTCGCCCGATTGTGAAAATATTGTAATGGGATATGGATAAATAGGTCAGTGTGTTAAGCACAAAAGTAAACAAACAATAAAAGTTACATAAAGCTGAATAAGCATCCATAAGAAGCAGACGACAACAATCTCCAAGGGGCAAGAGTTGGAAGTACTGAAAATACGCCCACAAATAGGGATGAAAAAAGGCCAGTCAATCACCTTTGAAGTTATCACTTCTTCGCTCTGAAAAGTGGTCACCTCTACCTGGCTTGGACTGCAGTCAGGACTCTCACCTTAACCCCAACTTACGTTGTTATACCTTTACCTGCTAACTCGGACTGGAGTTAGTATCCTTTCTAGGAACGATCTCCTTTCATAAACCTAAGTTAAATATCATTGCAAGAGGTGAACCACGAGATTATTCATTGCAGAGCCCATGTTCGGGACGCTCAGATTGTTAACTGTATAATACATTGTATAATATAGAGTATATTAGAACTTTATAATAAACTGGTGTCGGTAAAAACGTATATAAGCATTTGCTCTATTTATTCACTAAATAACCATTCTATTAAACGATCTTCGGTCATAAGGACTCTACCATAAATATTATATCGTATATTGTAAAGACAGTGCTACCACGTCGTATACGATCCTATTGCTACGTTACATAGTAGTTGCGCCAGAATAATAGCAACACAAAAAGAACATTACGATATATACAGATACAGAGAGTGTAAAATATATTTTATGTTATATGCATATTTCAAAAGTGTTGTATAAATGCATAATGAATACTCTTGTAAACAAGCAACTACATATAGGTTTCTTCTAATTCAGGGGTTCTGACTGATGCCCCGCGGGCCGCACGCGAACCGCCAAACCTTTTCTTGCGGCCCGTGAGTTCTGTTGGGAAAATAAATTAAATTATTGATC
>JAGDQP010007651.1:12958-66328 GCA_022664845.1 Lepisma saccharinum | reverse complement strand
TTATTGTGGAATAGAATCAGTTCTGGCCAACCAAGAAAACTAACTGCGCGGAATGAAACCTACATTCTTCATTCTGTGAATAGAACTCAAAGAATCAGTGCTAAAGATTTGGCTACTTCACTCGCCTAGAATATGTAAGTTAATGTTAGTAATTCATTGAACAACCCAAAATTCTTTGAAACAATTGGGATTTAGAAGATGTATATCCAGGGTATGAATACTGGCCCCTCTATTAGTAATTACTCAACCCCAAATCTTAACAGACCCTCCAACATTTTTATCAGTTAAAACAATGTTCTGCCTTCTGAAAGCTTCATTCTTCTTTCGCCACACGTCCTGATATCCATCACTACAATACAAGTTTATCTTAGTCTCATCCTAGAAAAACAATAAACTCTTTTCAAAATTCTAGGCAGCCATATTGATATTTCTTGGAAAATTAGAACTTATTCTTTCTGCTTTGTTCTGATATGTATGTTTTGTTTTTGATTACACATCTTCTGAATCCCACTTTTTTTGTTCACATCTACACATCTGTAACATTAACTTGCATATCCTAGGCAAGTGAAGTAACCAAATCTTTAACACTAATTCTTTGAGTTTTGTTCACTGAATGAAGAACATAGTTTTCATTCCCGGCAGTTAGTTTCCTTAGTTGACCAGAACGAATCCCCAATAATTATTCTGTTTTATGTTTCTTTATGATGTATCTAACGGTAGAGCATGGCTTTCCAACAAGCTTGGCTATGTCTCAGTACCTTTTACCTTCCGCACGTAATTTGAAATTAAAGTGAGTAGTTGCAATCTTGTTCAACTCAATTTGTTCCCATGCTGCTTCTTTATGCCTGACACGGTGTGGATTGCTTCAATACACCACGCAGAGTGCTCTTGTACACAAAGGAATTCCTAGAACATATATTTCGAGAGTAGTATGGGGTTGTCCAAATACATTTTTTGTCATGAATTTACATAATCATTTCGTTGCCTGTTACCTTGCAGGTGTACTGAGTACTAGTTATTTCTATACCATTCTATCTAATGTATCTAAATTATCATAAACAGGCAAGAGATTTCGAAATGGGCCACGTTTTGAGTGTGATAAGTCTGCTTTTCCTGTTTGTTGAACTTGTGCAAAAAAAATTCCCACTGTAGGTGAGACATACTCCTTGAACCATGCCTGTCGAGATCGAGAACCAAGAATTAATATATATATATATATGTCAAATAAAACAGTAGCGCGGCGGAAGGGTGAGCCTGACAGAAAGAGAACCACATTTGGGAAAGCTGAATAACTCCTCTAAATAGACTAACATCAGTTAATGTTATTTACTAAGTTTATTTTCTAGTAACAGCAGAAACTTTGTTCTTATTAGTTAGAACATAATATGCTTTAGTCATTTTTTTTAACGTTATACAAACATTGTTAAATTCTGTAATAGCTGAACCTGGGAAAACCTTCATAATGACTATGTGTATACTATTATATGTGTTTTTTTTATGAATATACAATATTTGGCAAAATCTGAATTGGATTTGTATCATATGTGCCTTTTTAAACCCTCACCTGGAAACAAACAAAAAAAAAATCTGAATGGGCCCCCCCAAAGTTACAGAGAAATCGGCGCCCTTGCTGTTATGCAATACTGCCTCAAATCGTAATCATTGCTCAGTTGAGTATATTGGATACTACATCGATTGTGATTGGATAAACCACATCATCCACGTCATTATTTACAACGATATGACGTCATTTGTGAATATGGAGTCGTAATTTTGAGCGTCTGTAGCTAGAAAACTACGCATGTTACGATACTTGTGCAAAAGAACTGTTTCCTTGCTTCGATGTGAATAATTACCTCCCGATATTTATGGGTGTTATTCATGAACACCCAGTATATTTGACCATATGTCAGAAATACATATTTTACAATTTATAATTGTAAACATTAACATCAGATGGCAGAAAGAGCCCTAGTAACTATTTTCTCAGAGGTATAAAATCTTTTAGCACTTAATACGTAGTACATACTATAAACTATGGTAGTTTTATCAATGCGTTCTTTCGTTTATATTTGTATTGAAAATATTGTAGTTCAAGGATATTAAGTAATTTTTTGTACAAAGTTCAACATATTTCTGAGAACGAGAATATATATATACTTACCCATAAATAAGTGCAAGAAAGAAAACTCATAATTGCGATATGCATGGTTGAAGCTAATATTTTTTAAATAATGGATTTAGTGAATACTTGGTAATTACTTACTGCATCAGCATATTGATTTTGTAGACCCTAATTTAAAAATTGAACAAGATGATGGATAGAACTGTCGTGCTATATGACTACCTTAAATTTATTGTTCGATTTTAAAAATTCATTTGTGATCAAAAGTATATATATATATATATATTTCTTCAAACCAAGAGAGATTAGCTGAAAATTCGAACAAAGAGAGGTAATTGAATGGAATAAGTGAACCAAAAATTGCCATGTATGCGTAATTCTGGCCAGTAGAAAAATGTCAATTTAAAATTATACCTTTTATAATATTACATTAGACTCAAGGGCGCCGATTTCTCTGTAACTTTGAGGGGGGCCCCCATTCAGATATTTTTTTGTTTCCAGATCACGGTCTAAGAAGCCAAATCCAATTCAGATTTTGCCAAATGTTGTATATTCATAAAAAAAAAACATAATAGTATACATATAGCCATTATGAAGGCTTCCCCAGGCCCAACTATTACATCATTTAACAATGTTTGTATAACGTTAAAAAAAATGACTAAAGCATATTACGTTCTAACTAGTAAGAACAAAGTTTCTGCTGTTACTAGAAAATAAACTTAGGAAATAACAGAAACTAATATTAGTCTATGCAGAGGAGTTATTCAGCTTTCCCAAATGTGGTTTTCTTTCTGTCCGGCTCACTCTTCCGCCGCGCTACTGCTTTATTGGCTTTTTTTTTTATTCTCGGTTCTCGATCTCGACAAACATGGTTCAAGAAGCTTCTGTCTCATCCACAGTGAGAAAATAATATTTGGAAAGTTCAAGAAAGAGGAAAAACAGGATGTACCACACGCAAAACGTGGCACAATTCGAAATCTCTTGCTCTTTTATTAAAATTTGTTTACTGTAGATAGAATGGTATAGAAATAACTAGTACTCGATACACCTGCAAGGTAACAGGCAACTAAAGAGTGATAACTACGTAAATTCATGGCAAAAAATTTATTTGGACAACCTCATACTACTCTCGAAATAAATGTTCTAGGAATCCTTTTGTGTACAAGAGCACTCTTCGTGGTGTATCGTGTCAGGCATAAAGAAGCAGCATGGGGAACAAATTGAGTTGAACAACATTGGAACTGCTCACTTTAATTTCAAATTACGTGCGGAAGGTAAAAGGTACTGAGACATAGCCAAGCTTGTTGGAAAGCCATGCTCTAGGGTTGGATACATCATAAAGAAACATAAAACAGAATAATTATTAGGGATTCGTCCTGGTCAATTAAGGAAACTAGCTGCCCGGAATAAAACCTACATTCTTCATTCTGTGAACAAAACTCAAAGAATTAGTGCTAAAGATTTGGTTACTTCACTTGCCTAGGATATGCAAGTTAATGTTACAGATGGGTAGATGTGAACAAAAAAATTGGGATTCAGAAGATGTGTAATCAGAAACAAAACATACATGTCAGAAGAAAGCAGAAATAAGAAGTTCCAATTTTCCAAGAAATATCAATATGAGTGCCCGGAATTTTGAATTTTTTTTTTTCTAGGACGGGACCAAGATAAACTTGCATTGTAGTGATGGATATCAGGACGTGTGGCGAAAGAAGAATGAAGCTTTACTCGGGCTTCTCCCGTTTCCTCCCTGTTTCTTTATTCCACCAATTCATCTCATCATCCATCCTGTCTGATCGAAAGTTGACTAAAGGTCTTAAAATTAAATTCAAAAGACGCTTCTTTTAATATATACTTTTATTTGAGGAAAAGGGCAATAATATCCGATAATATGGACCTTAGAAATCACTACTAATAAAAAGTTTGTTTTTCTGTTGTACTCTTCAAACAGGTTAAAGCAAGTAAATGCATTGTGATAGGTGTTAGAAACTAACTGAAAGTACTTTATATAGGCCAAATTGTCTCAGAAATTTATTAAGAAGTGGCATCAGCTGTAATAAGATTCCATTCAGGTCAGGCTGTGACAGTGTAAATGCATTTGCAGGACAAAGAAAGATTAAAAGGTTTACTGGAACAGCACAAAATAATGTCACAACATTTAGAAGCATAGGAATCGAGTGAACTGTTCCAGATGAGTTATTCAAGACACTTGGAAATTTACTTGTGACATGTATTCCAAAAAGATAGAAATTGGAAGTGCCAATGAGCTGCGATGAAATTATTTACATCCAAAGGTGGGTGAAGTCGATTGTTGCTAACTACCATCATGCAAGGATACATTAAAACGCGCAAATTTCCAGATCGGGATATAGATACGAAGACTTGGAAAATACCAGAGGCTGAAGAGTATGAATGGAGAAAGGACAGCGAAGGAAAGCTATGCATAAATTTGATCGCCGGAGCATTTGCACCAGAAACTATTGTACTTGCCATCCTGCGTTGCAGTTGTTACAGAAATACGCAGTAATTGCTCTGGTTCAAATTATTAATTAGCGTATTATTGCTCTTTTCTTCAAATAAAAGCAGTGTATTTTGCAACAGCATTTATTTATCTAAAAATAGTAGTTTTCTAACATATTTTAGAAAATATTATGCAAATTTTAATAAGAAAATATTATGCATAAAATTTTATTTTTCCTCCTTTTTTGAAAAGTCTTTTTCTCCTAAACCTAAAATCTGCCTCAATCAAAAATTTAATAAAAGGGATTTTGGTTAAAATTCCATTTTTATATTTAACCGAAAAAAATATTAGATTTATGAAGATATTGCTCATTGAACTCAAAGAAATTATCTTTAATTTTAAAAAGGAACCATCGAAATCGGATAACTTAGAGACGAGATATGCGATGCGGATATATGTACGTACCATTGAAAACTGGCGATAGCCACTATTTTGAATGGCCGTCATCTTGGATAAGTATACTTTTGGAATGTCTATCACATATTTTCGTGCTCTATACGTGCCAGTGTACAAGTGCTGAAAGTTTCATCTGGTCCCCCCATTTTATACCACCAACTTGTCTGGCACAAGGACTATTATCGATAATTAACATGTGAATATTTTAGTGATTTTATTACTGAGTTGAAAAGTGAAAGTGATATACAGAGTGGTTCTCAATCTCCTCACCAGGACTTTAATTCTGCTCCTGTTGCACATAGAGCTTTGAAAAGAAAAGTGCATATGCGGAATCACTTGATGATGTTGCTGAAAGCAGTGATATCCCGGGAATACCTCTACGAGGGGAGGGAGGCGCATTAAAATCTTAAACAGAAAGAGGGGTTGAATTTGCTCTGTTTGCAACAAGCGCTAAATTTTGAACAACTTTTAGAGGAAACACTTTTTGATATCTTGTAAATGCCAAACGGTTCGTGATCACTGGCAAAAAGCATTCAAATTTCCAATACCTTTTGAAAATCATGTATAGTCCCATTTGAAATGTACAGATTTATAACTCTCTTGCGACATGTGAAACGCCCTTTGATCTGAACTCACAGTTATCAATACATCTCTCTATATTTAACAAGATGCCTCTAAGTTATCTATCACTGCTTGGAAGATATAGAAAATCTCATGATGAATATAGAATTTGAAAATTAAGTTTCTAATTATATTTAAATATTTTGCGTACATTATTATATTATATAGGGGAAACTTTGTCAAAATGTGGAGGTCTAATTCAGTTTATTGTCTACCGGACAAATATCGTCCAACCAGGTGTTGCGAGGCGAGTGTAATGATTTTACTGTCACTGTCACTGTCACCATCACCGTCACATGAGTCCGGTACTTCTTTCTTCAAGCTGATCCCTAATTATCCTTATGATACTAAAAATACATCCGAGAGTTCTCACCCTAGAATTTGCTAAAACCGAGATTCATAGCTAGGGAGAGTATAATTTCGCGATTCGGGAAAATTTTGAACACTGAGAAAACCACATGGAGTAGATAGATGGACGCTAACATTTTGTAGTGCTTTTTAACAAACAAATTACTAAAAAAATTTGGATTTTTTGCTGCCATCCACGAATTCTGACCTCTACTCAAGAAATTATAAGATTTATATTCATTTACCCATGAAAAAAAGCAAGCCTAAACAATCGAAAGAAATATAATTCGCCTTGAAAAATGTATCACCGGGTTCGCGTAGCACGGAGCATGATAAAATGTACTACACTGAATCCTCCATAGATGGCAGATGCGAACATTGCCATCTAGCGGCAAAAATACGAACTGCATGATCACAGAGGCGGAAAACAAACGAGACACTTTAAAGTAAACATACTCAAGTGACATTTTAAAATAAAGATAAATTCGAGTTCATCTTTTGTATGTGACCTGTGTTCAATTTCTAAAATCTCTAAAGAAGGAGCAAATATTTCTCAGATCATGGAATACTATTATATATTACGTCAGTTCATTTCTCAGGACTTGTGAATATTTCAGAAAACAGAGTCAGAGAAGGTTTTTGTTGGGAGGCTGAAATCCCAACCAACTTCCTTACAACTCAAACACTATTTAACACCAAATATTAATATGTGTCGTATTCTGTGTTTCATATTTCATGTCATACATCTGTACCTAAGAGATAGAAGCGTCTAAGTCCAATTTTGGCCAAAATGTGATAAATGCAGTATTGCACAGCTTTCGGAAAGCCTCAACGAATGGTTATTCGATTTTCGTTGTAAAAATGTGAATAAGCATGTCTATTATGTTTGTAAAAGGTATTTAGTACCAGAAAATAGTAAAACCAGTTACTACAGTTACACGTAAGCTCACATACGTTTCTTTGGCGCTTATAATTCCGATGATTTTAAAATGGATAAGTCTACGTTGGCTTAGTATTAGTCAGTCTATGAGAGTGGGTAGAATGGTTGTAGTGGCTTAATGCCTATTGTTCCCTCTGTACGAGAAAAATACCCCCGAGTCCTAGTAATTTATTATTGTTAGAGTAGCGAGTTTGTAGCAAGGAAAAGAAAAATAAATAAATTAATATCATCTATCAATATATCTCAAGGATGGGCACTTCGATCCGGAGGTTGAAACCAGGTATTCGAATCCGGATCTTAGAACCGGTTCCTTTACAATCTAGTTCTATCCACCACTAAATTCTATCTATCTATAAATATACTTGAAGAATGCACTTCTAACGGTTTATTAAATAATACAGGCTACATAAGTAAAGAAGTACCACCCAAACCTGATGGAAAATCACAGTACATTCCATCGAGAGACACAAAAAGTCCAATTTTTACTCTCAAGTACAAACTAGTCAGATTATTTACGAGCTAAACTGTAGTAAGTCTCGCACGTTTTTAAGACGGTGCAACATGACTTTCCAGAAAGAGAATCTTCTTTGTAGCTGGTGATAAACAATTTTAGGTAGAAAAAGCTGACAAATAATTATAAATATAGGTTTCAAAATATATCAGAAAGTAAGAGAAAAATAAATAAAAGTATGAGCACTGGATTTCTCTGTTATCTGCAAAACAAGGGTTTTTGGCTTATGCGGTTCTAGCTCTGAGGTACAGATATATAGAAAAATGAATTTCGTTTTTAGTCCATTATTTTCCTTTCCATCTAGAATCCTGGAATAATTTTTATAAATGTCACTACATTAAATTAACCTACACTATAATTTAAAAAAAAAGAATTGTGATTAAGTTCTTGAAAAATAAATTTAGGTTCCTGGGACATATTTCAGAGAACTTAATTTGTTGTAAGATAAAACAAAATTATTTCCAAGAATTCGATTTTATTACAAATACTCAGATTGTTTTTATTTTAATGATTTTTAACTAGGGCCTGGATTTTAAGGATAATATAAACATTATTTTAAACTTGATAAAGAGTTTGTTTAGCACATTTTAGTATTTCATTATTTTTCTGCTTTACCTGTATTAAACTTACAAATATTTACATTAACATGAAATAAGTAATAAATAAATTTTAACTGCAAATGCATTTTCTTTTATACGTTAACTATTTACTGAACATAAAACAAAGAAAAATGTAAATGAAAAAGGAACGAAAAGAAATAAATCAGTATTCAAAGTCCCTATTTTCACAATATTTAGTTAAAGATTGTTATACAAAAGAACATCTTATGAACAGCACTCACAAATAACCTCTCTACATTAAACATGAACTGTGGCTCTTTTTTTTTACATAAAATCTTAATTGTTAATCTTTTGGATCACAGCAACAAATAAATTTCTGCACCGTGTTCATTGTTAAACTTTGTTAAAATGAACAGTTTTACTTTGGTAATACAGACAATGCAATATGCCATGCAATTAGCAACTTCACGGTACATGGTTACCACCATAAACTCTGCAAGACTTTCACACACCCATTGAGAAAAAGAATTGAATTGAAATAAATTTTATTTTACGACCTTTAGGTAACTTAGACTCAGGCTAATGAAAAGAAGAAAAAGGAAAAGAGTGATATAAAGTTGAAAAGAAATGCACATTCGTGCACGTATTACTCATTATCAGTAGGAGTTTCATGTACAAATGCCAGCTTTTCTTTTAAATATTCAATTTAACCTCTTTTAGGTTCTTAACTCATTGTAGCAGTTTATAAGGTCAATAGGATTCGCACATTTGACTAACACATGACTGATACGAAAATGTATGTTACAATAGTGATATTACCAAATAAAGAATAAAATAAGATAAAACCTAAAAATCCGGGCAATAGTGATAATTTTATATTTCTTTCTTCTTTTCTAGGTAACGTTTATTAAGAATTTTCAACAGCTTATCTCGCTTTATAAACGTTGTGTATGTAAATTATTACATCGTTGTTCAAAACTATTGAATTAATTGAAAAACGCATTTACCTTTGTATTTAAAATAAACAGATAAATGTTTATGGTTAAATCAGAATATTTTCCTTTCTGTACAAAATTAATATTCTGTTCCATTGATCCTTATATTGTTAGTTTGAGATATTTTTAATATTCATTTATTAGTTAGACACTTTGGTTCCGAATAATATTCGACATGAAATACAGAAAACAAATGTATTAATTTAAATAGGAAAATTATCATCTTGACTCTACAACATAGTAAAAATCTGTTGTGAGCACACCACAGCCATGCATGCCATGAAACTACTTGGTTTCCTATAGAGATTTGCAGAAATTCAAAGCCTTAGTATCTTTTTCAAAGCTTACATTTCACCTAAATTGGAATACTGCTCCCCCATTTGGAATATGGCTTCTTCTACTCAATTGACACATCTCAATTGTCTTAAGGGTTTTCATCGCCATCGTTAAATACAGAGTCCCTTCTACTAGATCCCTAAGTAACACAAAAATTCTAAATATCTTAATTATTCAAACACACTCTTCAAAATGAAATCTGACAGAAATGTTATTCTTATTTAAAATATCCAATGGCAGAGTTCGATCTGAACTGCTGCTACCTGAGCTCAATTTTCGTATTCCTACACATTCTACGCGCAATGGCAACATATTCACATACTCAGCATCACGATTAGAAATAGTCAAACGCTCTATGTTCGTCAGAATGGTTTCTGAATATAATCGCTTACCACGAGAGATAGACATTTTCAGCACAGAACAAACCTTTCAAAAGCAGCTAGGAAGAAAAATGTGTTTGTAAATAATGTTACTTTTATGATTGATGGATTAAATTCCTCTATTCTTTGCACGAACAATTTGAGCATTTGTAATGAAAAGGTTTACATTTTAAAGGGAAAATCTTGCCATAGCTTGCTTCCTCTAATAATATAAATCTGGTCAGAATATCCCATTAGATGAAGCTGAAAATCCTGTGTAATTGCCGGAAATAACACCTAAGAAGATGCTCAGTATTATTATGTAACATCCGGGATTCATTTCTTCTTGTGCGAGGGAGTATTTATCTGGAGACTCCGCTGTGTTCAGCAATATGAAGATTACAGCAGGAAATAGTACTGCCCTGATAATTCGAAGTCTAGATATGCGTACGCATGGTAAGGTACAATACAGATAGCAATGGTCGTGAACCAGAAGTTCAATATGAAGTACCCAAAGCATATGTAGTTCAACTGTAAATAGATTCAGATGAATAAGCAATATTGTTACCATACAATTCTTTTATTATTTCTTTACCTTGAAATGTTTTTCTAGTATAACATAGAGTTACAGGTATGTTTCCACGAGTTGTGAATCGATTCAATAACAACGAGTTGACTGGATTATAAGATATAAGTACGATTAGCAAAGAACATATACCAACATAAAGTGTCGTTATTATGACAGCAAATCTTGTATTGAATTAATTGTTCGTAAAATTCAGACCCTGTATCGATCATTCAATATTTATTAACATGCGGTTTTGGCATGGAAAAAAGGATCAATGATCTCCAAGTATCCAACAAGGACTTGATCAATCTATAAAAATACCAACCACTACCAAATAATGTTTCTGTACGAATCCGAATCAGTATACTAAAATATGACCCAGTAAAATTTATTAGAGGCACTAAAATGTTGCTAACTGGCTTTGACGTAACAACAACACACTTTACCGAGCATACATTACAATACGAATTGAAATACTTATCCAATAACTATCTAAAAATACATAAGAATGAATATAATACAACAAAGGTAAGAAAAATATCTTCATTTTTACACAAACAGGGTAAAAATAATTGTTACTGAATTTTACATGACGTACACACAGAACACCTGTTCCCAAAATATTTTCGAAGTCTTTACTTGACAGAGTTTTCCATAACTATTAGCTATAATAATGCACACATGCAATACAGGGTTAAGCCATCATGATACTATACAGTGTGCCAGACTTAAAGGTAAGTATACTTTTATTTCCAACTAATAAAATATTTCGAAACTATGAACTATGATTCAAACTAGTATGAACTATGTACTCACTTATCTGATTCAAACCACTGAATGCAATTTTTCACACACCCTGTAAATTTTCTGAATGACGCACATCGCAATCCAGGTATTTCTGTTCGTAAAATAAATTATGTCAATATTTGCCCCCGTGATGGCAATACCGATGCTTTATTCCTACAGGCAAATCGGTGATCTTACAGTAGTTGTACCTACACCGTATCGAAAAATCAACGTTAACTTCGTATGAGAAAAAAAAAAAAAGCTTGGAGTTCCTTTTACACCTACGTGAAATAAGCTTGATTGAATCGTTTAGGCAAATAACGTGTTTACTGTGCACTTGTAAACGTACTCTTAACATAATTATTACCCTCATCATTTTCTCAGTAAGTATGTTATGTTACATTAACTTAGTTTCAATATATTTGTTTTTCATTTAATTGATTTATGCCCACTGTATCTAATTTCCCTAGCTACGCTCGAGCACTTAATTTTCAGGTAATATCATGTTATCAGGCAGAAGAGCAGTCTTCCAACAATGAGTTAAAAATAGAACGCAAAGAATGTTGTAGGTAAGAAAAGGATGTGGGGAGCGCAGCACATAGATACGCACTTTGTTTCACATTCGACCTCGAACCACAGTTGACATCATATATCGAATGAAATATTATTTCTTCTAGCATGGATATGCGTGCAATGATAATACACATACGTACTTCTTTTAATCGAAATGAGGATGTTCTTATTTGTTGAGAATAATCCTCTTGATGGACGAGGAACACAGCTTCTTTCCTACAGTTTTGTGTTGTCATTCGAATTCCCATGCACTTTTTTTTGTTATTTTGTTCCCCACAGGTCAATTCACACAGCATGCAACAATCCCTTGGAATATTGCTCAGAAATATTAATATATTCATCATCATATATTTGTAAATTGATGACAGTAACTTTCGATTAATCTTCACCTGGCACCGAGCAATAAATGCGAAAGCATGTACGAAAACTCTCCAGCTGGGCGTAGAACTTACAATACGATTTATCACTTACTTAAGTTCAGTAGTCCTTGAGAACGATGCAAAAGCTGATGAAACAAACCTGAATCCACTTTCAATCGAGGTTCTATGGCAAAAAAGGTATTATGTTAAACCAAACAACCACAACTTATTTACAGTCATTACATCCTCTTTACGATCATCACATAATGTATATTCTTTCCACCGTCTGATTTGTAGTGCTTCCTACTCACATCTTGGGCACGCACGACATATTTGAGGAGAAATCTGGCGAGTTAATAAAAGTTCAGCGATAAAATTATCCACCAGAAATCGGTGACAGGGGCAGATACAGACGGGCCATACGCCCATGTTACAATTATTAGTACCTTTCATATTGGCCCATTACTGTAGTCCCTACCATCACTTTATATTATACTTGAGTCAGTTCAAATTTAGACAAAAGAATCTCTAGAATGTCTGTAGATGATGTGAATCAACAATGACCGACTAGATAAATCAGAGATGAGAATTTGCTAAAATGACCAAAGAAAGACACAGAAAATAAACGACCAGTAATTCTTTTCTGCGAAATCACTTTTGGTAAGGTATAGGAGAGGATGGATAGCAATGGTAATGTGGTTATGATGGTAGAGATAAAGCTAAAATTATTCGAGACAGAATATTCTTCTGTATGGCTCTATGGAGTTGTAGCAAGTCCACATGTTAAAAAGTATCCGTAGAGCATAGCATACTTCCTCTGAGTTATTTCTCTAATGCGAATTGTTCAGTGAACCAATTTGCCCCTAAATGCACGAGGGCTACCTGCAAAGTAACTTCCGTTTTCAAGTGCTGCGTGAAGTATTATGGGTAATGATGCCACGTTTGGAAACAGTGTAGACGTGAGACAGTATGATGTAACAGCAGTAGAGTAAGGGTCATGTTGCCCTCAGTCACGTAGCAAGTGTCGGTGGGAAAGTGTGTGGTAGCAATTAAGAATACCGCTAGCAATATAGCAACTCAATTCCCCCCGTAATTTGATAGACCTCGTAATGAAAAGCGAGAAAAATAATTGAGTGTAGACCTGAAATGAAGAGGGATTTCAAACAGGTGTGATCGCAACTGTCAGTTGAGGAAACGAGCTTATTCAAACCAGCCCTAACTGCTTCAGAAAAGCAAAGCTGGATTGTCTACAAAAGCAGCTTTTAATAGACACCAAGTAAATAGATTCAACACCTGACATATTTTGTATTGAGAACGCATACTAGGTAAAGTGTTGAAACAAGAATCTACTTTAAATCTTAATATAAATTTTGAGGGCGCAGATTTTTCCAACAAAATCCACAAAGGATCTGTTGGTAACCTAAACCCCTAAAAAAATTAATAAACACTCAAAATGCTGACACAATTCTAGTACATTTCAATTAGTTTCATGAATTAAAAGCATAAGCTCGCTAGGAATCATAGCGAAGCTTCGAATTAAATGTATCGTTTTGCATAAATTTCTTTATTATTACTTGTCTAAGTAAAGGAAATCTCCAACCATAATGATTGAAAACGATAATGATGAATATAACTTCATACAAGATAGCAAGTTAAAAGGTTATTAGATCTCTTTCTTGAAACTAATGTTGTGCCCATCTACTGGTGAAAAACTGAAGTAAGGAAGGGCAAACTACATGGGAAATTCCCGTAAACAGCCACAATAAGTTTAAAAGTGTATTTTTTTTATCTTCTTTATTCAGTTTCGCTTTGTTTGTAGTTGCCATTTTGTTTTTCGATCTCTTCAAACTGTGCACGTGTGTTCAGTTAACTTTCTTCTTGTCTACAACAACTGAAGATGGCACCAGCCGAAAATTATAAATGACTTTATAGTGTTATGTGTGTAGACGATCTTTGTCAAGATACTACGTAAGTACAAGTCCTTTCCTTTATATTCAACTTTCACCTATTATATTGCCTTTCCGGCCTTCATATATAAATAATGTCAAATTTCGTAATAGTCGTGCATTTTGCCTATTTTACAATAGTTCAAAGATAACTTTATTGTAAAAGTACTTAGAATAAAATATAACTTTTAAAAATGAACTGAAATCCGTAAAATCAATCAGAATCATCAAAAAATTGACCTCAAAATAATAAGTATTCAAATATACAAGTAATGTCTCATGTCATGAAATTTTAGGCTCTTGCTGATCATGAAAAACAATTCGAAAATTTTATTGAATAATTTCTATTTTAAAGTTTGCTTTTTCTGTTACTTCACTGTGTGATAGAATCTGCCGATGCTGTTTCAGCGGATTACATGAAAGAGATTGAGTCATACGTAGGGGTGCTGCAGTAAAGTATCTCACGGTGCAAGAGGAGTATCTTACATATATTCGTGTATTTACATAGACTTGTCTGAATGCGATAGATTTTTTTACTTGCAATTTACTTTTCTTAGTTGCAATTCATAGAATAGAATATTTATCTGCCTTGCTTAGGATTAGGATGGCGTCGCAAAAGATTAGGGATACTTAAGCCCGCTCCTCCATCAAGTGGTCTGGCGACGCAACAGATCTTAATGCGAGTGAGCGAGTAGCTTTAAGAATAATTATCCAATTGTCTTTGCTTTGTCTTTTAGCCTTATAAGCAATGATTTCAAAGAAAAATTACAATTGATGAACAGCGGGGGTAAACGATGCAAATGCCAGAAATAGTAACGTTTACTTTCTTGAGAGAAATTGTACGAAGAGCAGTTTTGGAAATGAACGTTAATAGTAACGAGTTCTACAAGACTGAAACGCCAAAAAATTAAACTACTATTGTATTTAGACGCCCCTCAAATTCTTCTTCCGATCGTATTGTAAAATTCCCATCTAGGCACTTACATGGTTCACAATCGATATTTATAAATTGTAATTTTTATCTAGTGAATAACTTAATGGCTACTGTGTTTGTATCCGTGTTTACCCATATTTGAAATTTAATGACAGTTTTTTTTTTTAAGTTCTCACATTAATAGAAGATGACTCTCGCGTGACAATTAAGAATTTAGCTAAGTTTTGTAGACAAATTAGCTAGTTTTCGAAATAAATGTCTTGATTTCTTTTGGAAAATATAATTTAGTACATTTTAGTCAGTTTTATTGAAATATGTATTAATAAATATTTTCAAATTATGTAGAGAAATCTTTACCGCAATTGTACAAGATCAGCACAATTATATAAAATTAGAAGTGTGTGACCAAGACCTATGAATTATTTACTTGTAATGTTCAATAATAATAAAACCATAGTAAAAATCACAGTACATGATATGTACGTTGGTATTTTTAATTGCGCTAATAAAAAATGTTATTTATTATTATTATATATAAAAAGTGTTTACAATGGACTTACGAGTAATTATTCTCCAACATCTAGTTGGATGCATCTTCAGGAACTAATACATAGAAGATAATAATAGAAAGCAAAATTTCTTTCTCTTCTCTTTTGTCAGCTTTTACGTGTTGATTCGTGATGATGTATTCAGCTCGTTTCGAAACGGCGAGCCGTAAGTGATTGTTCTTTACACATAAACAAAGGAGAAGAATCTCACATAGTGTTGTAAATAAAAAATAGTTAGTTTTTTAATCAAGCTTCCGTTTTTTTTAAAAAAAAAAACTGATGAGGATTCGATTTTTTTTCTAAATTTACTTTTTTTTTTACATTTTTTTTTAATTCGTAATAATGCTAACGTTTCCTTAATCAATAATTTTATATAGGCAATTAAGAAGAAATTCAACATAAATTAAACCTTAGATATTTTTTGGTATATGTAAGATATTCCGTATTGCACGTTCTCAGTGTTGCAAATTAAAAGGATCTTCCATATCTTATCTATCTCAAATTTAGTTTAAACATAATTCAACACAATGGGTGTCCCCTAACTCAAGCACCCCAGTTGTCAATTGCCAGCCTATTTTAAAATTCAACTTATAGAAATGCCTTTATTAATAGAACTCTACACGTGTGCATTGATTTACACCAAATGTGACATGCAAGTTCATTAGGTATTGGTACAGGTCATATAGGCACTTCAGGTACCGCAGTTTGTAAGTGTTGCCAAACGATTAAAAAAAATCTGGATTTCATATGTTACCGTTGGACGTATCCGCATTGATTTACACAAAATTTGACATGCGCATTAGGTATTGGGACAGTTCACGTGGGTACTTCCGGTTCCGCAGTTGTCAGTGTTGCCAACCAGTTTCAGAAAACATAATTGCTTCCATATCTTTCAACGTATCGGGACCAAATTTTGTATTTACGTACTAGGACACGTCATAGAGGTACTTCAGGCCATACTGTTGGCAGTGTTGCCAATCAACTTTAAAAATTAAATATTTACTACATCCATACAGTTCGACATATCCGCACCAAACTTTGAGTATATACGGGTATATTCGAGACAATCGAAACATACTGTGGTTGTTCCCTGTACCTAAGCACCCAGTTGTCAGCGTTGCCACCCTATTTTAAAATTCAATTTTTCAAATGGCCCCCATAATGTTACGTGCCGATAGCTATTACTATAATTTTAAAAAAGCACAGGAGAACCGCAGGACGTGGTTACGTTAGGATATAACTTGAAATAATAATTCTCAAAGTCCTATTGCTTATTACAAGTATATGTGGTTGCTTGTTTACAAGAGCATTTATAAATATATACAACTCTTTTTAAATATGCATGTGTAACAAAATATTTTTTACACTGTCTGTATCTTTATATTTTCACTGTATAGAGCGAGGCTTGGAGCCCGGAGCACGAGGGAGCAAAACCATCGAGTTCTTGTAGTGAAACACAATGTAAACGTAAACACATATGTCTCTGCTCGTGAATAGAAGCAGGGTATTTTCCGGGATTTTGAGCTGGAAATAATTTATTTTTGCTGATGGTAATTATGATAAAAAATAGATATATTCCTTGAATAATACCGTAATCAGAAATTAACGTATTGTATACGTGATGAGAGCATATTTCGGTAAGAATTTATAGTTTTTCAGTTTACAGTAAAAATGTCTCCGAAGTTGTGTTATCTCTAGGAACTAAAATTCTTCCTAAAATTCAAAATAGTTCTTTGATTCCATGGAGGTTTATTAGTATCTTAGTACAAGTTACACCAAATAACTTTAGCTCATATGTCCTTAGATAATTCCTTATATTTGTCCGGGTGAAGACATAGGAAGGGTAGCAATGTGGCAGTGAATGCATAAATAATTCAATCATTTGCCTCGTAAGGCTACAGGAAAACAAAGCAATAGCAAATTGGGATGAATGTGTGAGGACCTTAGCTCCAATCCTGTTGATTACATTAATAATCTGGAGCTTAAAGTACTTACTTCCTGTGTAAAAAAAAATGGAAACGAACGATTTTTTAAAAAGAAAACTTCACAAAAATTTTTTTTTTACAACACTAATCACACGAAGTTCATTGTACATACTTTAAATTAGACAACTTTCTAGGGTATAATGGATGTTTGTAAGTTACAAAAGAAGTGTCTTCTTACCTTGCAGTTTACAGCAAGTTCCTCTTGGAAATGAATATGTTTCCTAGCAATTAATTTTGCCGAACAAGTTGTCCATATCGCTAGCATACGAGAAGCTAAGTTTAAGGGCAAAAAAGAGCTACGGGTACTTATAACCATTTACTAAAATTATCTTCAAATGTTAAGACCTATACACCCATCTCCAAGATGTGGAAAAAAAAAATCATAGTGCATGTATAACGAAGCTAGAAACAGACGTTATAAACAGTTAAGGACATGGCTCCCCAAAAATAACAGTGAACCAAATTAGATCAGTGTCCTACTGTTTGCCATGGCTACAGGAAGACTGAAAAGAATTTATAAATACAATAACCCACAATGTTCCACACAAAATATTTGATAAAAACTTTATGCAAAATGAAATGTATTTTAATGCTAAAGAATTACATATACGAAAATTGTATCTTTCGTAAATAAATTTTAAATTTACTTATATATATATATATATATATATATTTTTAATGTCAACTTCAAAATGATTTTACGTTTTGACTATTTTACAACGATGTAAGCAAAAAGTCCTAAAACTTGAATAAATTATATAAAACCAAAAGTTCGAAAAAAAAAAAAAAAAATCAAAGGACCTAGCCTTTGTTACATGACAGAGCAAGAAACAATACAAATGTAAGAAAAAAGTTTAAGTTCAGAGTTGATTTGTTTTCTTTATTTGATTTATTTCGTTCTACTGACCAGACTTCGACCAGAGTCACTAGTATAGAGTACGTCATCACATACTATTGATTACAAATGAATATTTCCACTATAATAAAACCAAGAACAATAATTCATACTATAATACAGCAAATATTCAACAATATGTGATGACGAAGACACAAAGGAAATACATGTACAATAAATATTAAAAAAAAACACAGAGTTGTACAATACTCAGTTGTTCTTAATTTCTTGATTACAAGAGCTCTTCCACTTTAGAAAAGTAAGTATTCTTAGTAGAGTTTTAATGGTATTTTTATCTTTGCTTGTTTAATATTTACAGACCTGTTTGTTTATTAAATAATTTAATGCCCATACATAACTGGGACGTTGCGTATACTTTTTATACGGTAGGTTTAAATCTTCATTCGATCTTGTGTAATGTATATGCTTACCTTAATTTTTATTTTTTTTAATACGACTTTATTAAAAAACACGTGTTTTAATATATTCTATTATCTTGGTGCTCTTCAATAAATATGATTTAAGCCAAGATTCCTCGTCTGCCATAACGATGCGATTTACTTAACGATATGTTATGCTTGCTTAACACTATCAAAAATTTTGCTAAAATAACAACAATTTTAAGTGAATTTTTCTTATCTACTCTATTTCTCTTATCTACTTACTATTGCAGAGTTCATTTTAAACCAAGAACGGATGTTGTGACTGGGATATCACATTGTTAAACATGTGATGATTCTAAATTATATCATGGATCACGGCTTCAAATAGTGTGCAAATTAGCGGGGTCCGTCTTCTAGAAGAAATTTAAACACGAAATTATTTCTCACTACATAATAAAAGGAGAATTTTTCCCTGGCAAATAAGTTTCCCACCCTGACAAATTTATCTTTCGTTCCTGCCAGGGATAAATTTCTTCCCCTTAGAAGAAGTTTCGATCAAGATTAGATAGAAAAGCGGGTCATTTTTATTTGGCAAAAGTTGAAAATATTTTCATGGAAGTGACAAGGGTACATGAACTTATACTACCAGCTAAAAAGCCTATTTGAAAGCCATTACTTTTGTGATGTTTATGAAGTAGCTTAATTTCTCTCTCTCTTGGACCTAATCTTTTAACATTTTTTTTTGTTTACTTTCTGAAATAGGTGCTAAACGAATATGTGCTGATTAATTAATTAATTTATAATACGTGCTAAGCAATATGAAGTGCATATGCTTAGAGTACAGGCATTGGAATTTCACCATATCCACAAGACGTGGTATTCTTAAGTCTATTTAGTAGTCACAGGATATCATCAGGTGTGGTGGGCGTCATAAATAGTGTTAGAGATAAATGTCTTACAGAACATATAGGCAGAAACCAAAATCTTGTATCTGATCTTTCGCAGATTCTTAAGTCTATAAAACACGTATTTGCTAACGTGTCTATCTTCATAACACTTTTCATACTTGTGAACATATTTATTTTTGAGAGGAAGTGCTGCAAGCCACAAGCTAAAAAAAAGATGATTAATTCTTTTCCACGCGCATGGCATGCAGATTCTGAAAATAAGTATTTTAAAATTACAAGTTCTCTGTGTTTCAAACAAGAACAGAAACAACTATTTTTGGAATGGAATCTGATGCTTCCACATTTCAATATTTCGTGATGATGATTTGGTTCTTAGCAAAATAATATTGCAATGTAAGTTTCAAGCGTAATACAATTAAACAAACATAAGGGTGGGCATAACGGAATGAAATTAAGTACTTTCTAAGTACATGATAGTCTGCTAGGATCTAAAATCTCACACAAATTGAAAGGATTGAGTTCTTCTCGTTTTAAGAATGGTACAGTATCGTACCACGTAGAAAAAATGGGGAACGTTAATGAATAATTAGTAGGAAAGTTACCATTATTGTACAAAAAATGTTCTAATTGTCAATCACTGTGTTGATATTTTTAATTCATATAAGGAGTGGATTTCCATGAAGCCTAAGGTGAACATAAACTAAAACTAAAGTGGGTGACGCGACAGGTTCTAAAGGGTCTCGGCCTGTCAGACGGCTGTATTACGTTCAAGTAGAGGACTACATAGCCAGCGTAACGCCTCATCATATCCTTTCCAAAACAACATAACGTAAATCAAATTTATTTTTGATATATCAATACAACAGAAAGTAACATGCTATCAGACATAGAGAAGTTTTGTGTCAAGTAAATTAATACCTATTATCTGCTCGTGTAACATGATTCTCATCTTCATTACTACGGCCAATTTCATTGCTTTGAAATCGAGCATTTATAAAAGAAAATCTAACCTGACCACTAACCCTCCTGCGCTCACTTGGCATTTATTAGTGTTGAACATGCAAAAATGATGAAATATCAAACCTTTATTAATAACTAACTACAAAGAAAGTAAAGTTCTCTGAAAAAAGAAAGACAAAAAGAAACGTGACGTGGGCGGGAATCAATTCTCGGTATTCGAGCCAGCCATCCGATGTTCTACTGTCTAGACTAAGCCGACAGCTATCAGCCAACGGTTTGGATCTTTCATCACATACTTGATCCCAAGGCTAATAGATGGCAGTGTGGTTAGGTGACGTTAATTTCGTAATTGTTTCCTAAACCGATCTCCTCCTTACATTAAAAAAAAAAAATGAAAATTTGGCACTGTGAGTGAATTTGTTGTGTAAGCTGACTGATTTGTGGATCCAAGATAGAGGTCGATGGCTTGATCCATTAGAAAATATTCTTTTGCTAATAGGTAAACACAAAAGTAACTTTGATTCCTAACAGCTTTTTTTTTTTTTTATAGTAACACATTGTGACTAGGCCATGTAACCCTGTACATGATTTCGTTGTTTCTTAATAGACTAATATCGAATTACATTATTACGCGACACTAAAATATTATTTCTAACCCTTCATTTAACCTTTGCACTATTTTCGACTAGCCCAAATAGAATTAGGTAAAGGTAGTTTTAATTCGGCTCGTTAGATAACGCAAACCAAACCATCTATGAAATGAACAATTATACATCGAGTATCAAATCGTAATTCGTAGCGTTTTCATTGATTAAGTAACTAATATTGCTTTTGCTATTAGAACGTTATTATTTTAAAGAACTTTCTTATCCTTTCAGGTCTATCTGTTGTCTCAAAATTAACTACAGGGGTCAAAATGCGTTTGAGGCTCGTTAAAGTAAAGTGGCCAAAATGGTTATGCTTCAAGAATGTGATTATTATTTTCACATAATGGATAGTTTTCAAAGTTAAAACTTGAGTGCCTCTCTGGTGATGTGACGGGCAGTTGAAATACACAGCAATGAATCTTCCTGATCAACTCTTACTCCAAACCATACTTTCAATATCTACCTATCTTCCTACCCTTTATTTCTATGTACGCCATTGACAAAAAAAAGACAATTTTACAAAGTACGAAAGTAGCTAGGGTTAGCTGGAAGTGCATCCCTCGTTTTCTATTAAGCTAGGGAGAATTTACATTATTGTTGTTGTTTTATTCCGTACATATTCTCATAATCTCACTATTATTTAAAATTCTCTATAGTTCTTAGGCAGTTTTGACTCCGGATGACTCATTGTTGGTAGTCTAGCTATGATGCAAGGTGATCACAAAAAGTCTTTCTAATAAAGAAGCGTTTTATTTTCCGAAATATTTGTCAATAGAGATATGCGGCTTTTGCGGTCTACAGCTAAACTTGGTAAGTGCTTAAATGTTCACGTGGGCCTGGAAAGGCTTCCTAGGAAGGTTACATCAAGGTCTGTTTGCACATTTGATACCCAATGCATCGGTGCTCCATATTGCTAAAAAGATTACAACCAGATGATAGTTCTTCAACTGAGATACAACAAAGAAATTCAGCATTTTCACGTACAGAGGAGCCTGAGCTTAGACTTAACGAAAAGAGTGCTTCAATTATTTCATTGTGCATTATATTGTACTAAACATTACCTCTACCTTGTAGTTTACAACACGTCGGATCCTCATATCTGAATATTTTGTCTGTTCACCTTTCCACAGGTATGAAACGTAGCATCATCTGAGAAACGAACATATTTTCGGTCATCATCGATTTGGGAGAGTATCTCCACTGAAAATCAACAACGATGTCTGACATCATTTAGTATAACTGAACGCTCAATTTTACCTTATTATGCGTCTAAGCACAAACCGTTTGTGTAAATTCGTGTGGACTGCATGCAGATTATCTGTAATTTATGTAAGGTACGGCGAATGAATGTCTTTGGACTTCGAGTATAGTAGTCTCGTATTTCTTAAACATTATTTTTTCATCAGCGGTGTTCGGAGTTCGTCGAAAATCACAAACCATGTTTTCTTAAATTTTCCTACATTACTTCTTAGTGCTTTTCAAAACAGGTAGTAGTTTTTCATACGTTATCTGGAACTTGCTATGTTGTGAATTCAAGACGATTATCAAAATTCTTAACTCTGAATAGATATTCCAAAGCACTGTACGATGAACGCATAAGAGAACGATTCTACTAAAGGAATCACAGTTGACAGTATCTAAAGTTTACCCTTAAGGTAAACGAATACCTCCATAACATAACCATATCCGTAAAGAAACAAAGAATTCATCACACAGTCGTAAGCAATAATGATGTTTTATTATTTCAGATTAAATGAACCGAAGAAAACTAGAAAGAATATAAAAATTTCCAAATCGTACGTGAGAAATACGTAATTTGCAGTGAAGTGAGGTGCTCATCATATTTGTATCTTTTATGTAGTAATTACTTTTTGGTAATGCATTTTACATAATACATCATCTCAAATCTTGATACTTTGAAGCATCGATAAGTACTAACTTTGAATGTGGTGCTTCCATTAAACAATGAAATCGTATTTCAATTGGACGTTGATTAAATAATATAATGTCCTTTCTCGTCATAATAATTCGAGCAATGACATTGAAATCCTTCGTAACTTGTATATACTCGTCGTAAACCATACCTTAACGTCTGAGTCACTTCATCTTTGGGAAACGAGCAATGAAGGAAGAAGAATAGATCTTTATAATTCACGGTAGAGGAGAAAAAGGGTATCAAAACAATCTTGCCGAATTCTGACTAATTAAGTATAAAATAGTGGAAATTAATATCATTGCAGAACTGTTACTTAACTCCTTTTGGAGATTGGGTTTCGTGTTACCACAGAATTACACCAAGCTTTATTTCTGGATTAGACAATATTTTTGTCTCTTGGCTGTAGTCAAGAACTTGAAATATAGAAACTTGGTAAATTTAGTCGTAGAATGCAGCATATCACATTCAGTTAAAAGTGCTGTCTTTTATTTAAAGATGAATATTGGATATTTTTGTATAGTTAGTGTTATCCTATTGTGCAATTTTGACAGTGGTTGTATTCGTGTATTTAAATGAAGGCGAAATAAAGGTTTCACACCAACAAAATTCTAAGTACATTCCTGGAAATTTAAATAAGGTGAATAAATTACAATTTATTTGAAATAAAATGTATGTATTCAGAAAGAGTAAATAGCAGTACAAGTGAGATGTTTCTAATAAAATATATGCAAATATCAGCTTGGTGATAGTAGCAAATAAGATTTTTTAATAATGTACAATTTACTTTACTCAAAGTGACCCCTAGTTCCTTTCGATGTAATACTTTCCGATTATATCCCTTTATTGTTGACCTGTTCTACCAAACTGTAAATTTTATAACACCTGATCATAGAATAAAACAAATCTCTTTGTAATATACAATGTTACCGTTGCATGAAATTAAGCAAATGATAAAGTCGAGACAGGAAAATTGTTTGGAATTTGCAGATGAGATGATTACTTCACGTTAAAACAGAAATGAACAATGTTAATAAATAGCAGACTAGTTCTTTCTTTCATGAGGAAAACATTGTTTGATTTCTGACCTTGTTTAACATAAACTATCCGAATATTGTACTATTTAAAAATGTGTACTCCCTATAAAAGAAATGTGCTCTCATGGAAAGCATATATTATTTGTAATTTTTCCCCAGTATATTAGGTGATTTGTTCACACCTGCTCCCACCTGCTGATTAATCTCTAACATATCTTGTGATTAGCCTTGCACTTTCCCTTTCTCTTTTCCAGGCTACACCTTTTGTCCTTTCACTTTTACCTTCACTTTCTCTTTCCTATTCGTCCCACCTCTCGTGCCCTTTCCTTCCTCATTGGTTGTTTCTCTAAGCCTTTCACTCTTTAATCAATGTTCTTTCTGTTTTTTTCTCTTTCCTATGCTCTCTTCAGGATTCCTTCCTATTCCTTAGTTATGCTTAGTCAAGGCACTTGCCTAGAAATTAATTACGGACTAACTCTGCATAAAACGCCTACTTGCGATGAAGTCAGACTCCCGGACCAATAACTTAAACATGTCTGCCGTTTATTCCTTCATTCCTGGACATAACTGTGCTGTGATTTCTTTTATCTTTCTTGTTTTTATCTATTGTATTACCAACTTTTTGTTTCATGTTGTGTTTGTTGACAATAATTATGCATTACATTTTTCACCCCTTTTCGTTTCAAATCGTCTTTATGTTGTTCAAGTCTTTTGTATTTCCCCATTTCTTTGTTAGTTTCCTTCATATGTAATGTATCGTGTTCTTTGCACTTCATTTGAGATATACCTTTTCTTCTGATGCATACTTTTCTTCGTTCCCGTTTTCCTCTATCTCAAGAACCCTCCTTTCCTGTATGTTTCCACGCCTTTTCTCCTAAAAAAAAACATTTCATTCTTTCAGACATCCTTACTCCATACCATCTTTCGTTTTTCATCTTATTTAGAAATGATTTAATAAAGGTCCAAAGCCTGAAAATGATTTTATTTCATTATCATAGTCTCTCAAATTTATGAGGTATAGATATTTATATAACGGGAATATATTTATACGTCCCTCAATTGAATGGAATATACAGGAACAATTCTGTACAAACAATCCATGTAAAATTAAAGTCGCGCATGTAATTAAATAGGTGGCGAGTTTTCGCGACAAGAGATAAAATAAAGCTAAAAGGAAGTAAAAAAAAAAGAAAAAAAAGGAACGTGATTAAAACATGCAAAAGCGTCCTGATAAGCAATGAAGAAGACCACGAAAAACACGCGAGGACTCACACATAGACTAGCTTTTCTACTTAATTAGTAAGCCTCCCATCTATTCGCACGATAAGTAACTTATATTGTAGTGATACTTCTATATTATGTCCGATAAGTTTCCGTACCCCTCTAGCTTTCGTTCCAGCTTTTGCACATAATGAGGATTTTCCCTAGACTAGAAAACCACATTTCCTCTGCGCAAACTGCGATATATTGCCCATTCATCTGGAAATAACATGAGCGAGCGAGACATAGCATTCGGAAATTGTGTCAACAAAGTACATCTGGTTACAACACGATGCTCAATGTTCTTGTTACCAAGTTTATTCACAAATATTGGTCGAAATGCTTTCATATGGAAATCTCTTTTAATGTGGTCATGCATCATTGAAGACGGTATATTTAATTCAACAGCTCGTTTGCGAATCGATTTAGTTGGAGACATCGCAATTGACCGAGCCACGGCAGCACGTATTTCCTCATGAGTCTTCTTACATCCACCACGCTGCCTGTCTTTGACACATCCTGAAATAAATGCACGTTTCTCTGAATCAAGCAGGGTTGTTTTACGAGGTGGGTTCTTGCCAAAACGATCTCTAAACGCCGCCATTATCTATATCATTGTTTGACTTGTGGGTGTGTTCGTTCGTATGCCACTTTCCGTTCCTCAACTGAGTAACTGCAACCAGTCACATCAGCCATGACGTCACAACTGAATTGCTCCATGTAACCTTGAACGCATGGGTACCAGAGAGTGCTTGAAAGCAGGGATACCAGACAATGCTGTCTGTGACCATGAACAATTCTGTTACCAATATCACAACTAAAATTAAACTGACATTATTATCTGTGATACTCAAACTTAGGGGTACGTTGTGCCTATCTCCGTCTCTTTATCTTAACGAAATGCGCTGGTTTAAATTGTTTGCTGGTGGGACATAAAAGTAACATGGAACGTATTAAATAGCAACCTGACGATATCGTTTTGAACATGAGCAGAGGAGAGATAATGACGTTTTCTCCGTATAATTTTTACGACACTTTAAGGATCGTAAAAAGTAATTTTAAATATAGTGATGAATACCATTGCTCTCTTTAAAATATTTATTTGGAAATAATTACCAACAACCAAACAATACTGCTACATGGGAAAATGATTATCAAAATATTACTTGAAGTTAAACGATCATTCGTATTGCGGTAGAAAATTCGTCAAATGAATTAATAGCTAAGAAAAAGTTGTAATTTTGCATAATTTTCTTTACTATTCTTATGTAAAGAATAGTCTTCTTTATTCCTAAAGAAATCTTTATATCCATCAAGAAAGACGAGTATAGAAAGCAACGTATACAAGAATATTAGAGAAATGTCCACCACGTAGATCATGTACGCGTTACTGCACCAAAAGGCCATGACCCTTTGCACTCAAATGTCCCGTATTGAATCTAGTTCTCCGAAATCCTGACTGATATTATGTAGGTTTCTCCATGAAAGCGGTTCTCATCGTTGGAAGGTTGAAAGAAACTAATGCTTCAGAACTTAGAAAAAGTAAGTTAAATACAAAAAGGAGAAAGTATTTCGTAATGAAATAGAGAATAGTTTGACGTTGAATTATGTTTGTTTCTTTTTAAACTGGGCAAAAGGAAAATTTTAGTATAGGATGTTGCTTCTTGTAACATATGTTAGAGTTCGCTTGAGTAGGCCAGTCAAGGCACGACGTGAAGATTGATTAATTCTGGATAGCCTTCAATCTTATAACAATAAATTCTATGATAGTGGAACTTAAGATATCGAAATACTTTCAAGGTCTTGATAAGTAGAAGAATCGTCTAACATTAGTAGTTTCCGACAAAGTCAAAGAAAGAAAAAGAGCAAAAAGATCGTGGTGAAAAAGAAGAATTCTTCAAAAAATGAACAGGAAGGAGATTGAATTGAAAAATTCTTTATTTAAGCGGGCGAGGTTCAGCCTATGGCTGTTCTGCCACCTAACCCTTGTCCAAAGAATACATTGAAAGAAAAATATACATAGACAAAAATAAAAAAAAAGTGTTACAAAATCAATTAAGTATAGAAGGTAAAGAAAAAATGGCGAACATTGTAAATTTTAAGCAATGTAATCAGTTGGAAAACAACAACAAAGTGAAAAGCATATAAGTATACACACATATACTAACACGGATACTGCCCATACAATACACAAAAGTTACTAGAAATTCGAGTTAGACACTATTTGACGGTACAGAAAAAAAAGTGCGTGAAATTTCGTTGTTCAAATTATGCTATGAATATCATGTGTGCTTGAGCTTACCCGCTGTTGGCATAGAAAGTACGTGTTTAATGCTTTCTTGAAGGCATGAAATATTTTAACTTCTATTATGGAATTAGGTACAGCATTCCATGACCTGGCAGCGAATATTGAAAATGACGCGCTTGTTTGTTTAAGCCGATGACGTGGAATATCTAAGTTCTTATTTCGGCGTGCCGAATAAGAATGAAAAGCAGATCTATTTATTAGCTTCCTATACAGATATTCGGGAGATTCTGTTTTAAAAAATTTAAAAACAACACAGCAATAGTGTAAATACCTTCTTCTTGACATTGTTAGTAAACTGTTGTTATTGAGAACTGGCAGAATATGTTCAAATTTTCTTAAGCCAAAAGAGAAGCGGACACAAGAATTTTGTACCTTTTGTATCAACTTAGCTTGGTTTATTGTAAGAAGCGGACCATAGACAGTATCACAATAATCGAATAGCGGTAGTACCAACATTTGTGTGAGAAGGAGTCTTACATCTTGTGATAAGCAGTTTCGAATTTTATAAAGATTTCTTAACACCCCTATGACTTTGGAACACTGGGTAGACACATGTTTGTTCATGGTTAATTTCGCATCGATTTCTATTCCAAGATTTTTTATGTATTCTGAATACTTAATGTTTGAGTCCATTAACTGTAAGTTTAAATCGTAAGGCGTGATTTTATTGAGTTGATGAGAAGTTCCCAGAACAGTGTACGTACATTTTAGCGGGTTAATTACAAGTCCACTGTTAACGCACCAGCTACTGATTGTATTTAGGTCTTGGTTAAGAGCTTCAACCGCTTTCGATATGTTCTCAGGTAATGTTGTTATGAGTAATTGGGTGTCATCGGCGTAACAGTGAATTTTTGCATGTTTGATAACTGATACCGTATCTGCGGAATATAGAGTGAACAATAATGGTCCCAGAATCGATCCTTGTGGAACACCCCTGTCAACAATAATTGCTTCGGAAACTTTATATTGCTGAGTTTGCAAAGTAACCTGCTGTTTTCGATTTAACATATAAGAACTGAACCATTTTAGTGTGGTGTCAGAGAAGTTATAGTATTTCAATTTTGCTAAAAGAACACCATGATGCACAAGTTCAAATGCTTTTGAGAGGTCCAATAGAACTAATATAACTACATGCCTGTCATCTAGAGAACGTAACGCAAAATCAGTAATATTTAACAAAGCAGTGGAAGTGCTATGCGTTTTACGAAAGCCAGATTGGACAGACGGCAGAATGCCAGCGCTATCAATATGAGAAATAATTTGTTCGGACACTAACTTTTCGATTACTTTAGAAAATATTGGCAATATACTTATTGGTCTAAGGTCATTCATGGATTTTATAGCAGTCTTTTTTGGTAACGGTAAAACTTTAGCTAGTTTCCACGCAGTAGGGAAACTGCCATTAAGAAATGAGTGGTTCATTATGTGTGTTAAAGGAGATAAGATGGCAGGCAAGGCTAGTTTCAGCATCCTGCCAGTGATATCATCATAGGCAGCTGCATTTGACTTAATGCCATATACTGCCTTTCTTGCTTCATCTTCATTCACAGGTCTTAACGTGAATGGTTTACTACAAGTGGGATGCGTGTGTGAATTGTACCGACTGATTCGTTGATCAAACTTAAAGTTGCTAGTCACCGAGATATGGTATGAGCTAGCAAAATGATAGTTGATAAGGTTAGGATCATTTAGTTCTTCAGGAAGTTCCAAACATGAGTTTTTACGGCCTACTACTAGTTCACGCAGTGTCTTCCACGTTTCTCTGGTATTTTTAGCGCAATTTATAAGATACGTAAAATAAGCGGACTTCTCTTGTCTTATTACTGCAGTAGTAAAATTACGAAGTTCTTTATATTCATCCCAGTGCTGCTGCAACCTAGTGCGTTTAAACTTTCGATGTGCACGATCGCGAAGTTTTACCAACAGCTTTGTGTTACTGGAGATGTATGGCAATTTGTTCTTCGTGATTCTAACTATCCGTTTCGATGCATGTAGGTCAAACAGAATAGTTATTGAGCTTTCAAGAAAATCAACTTTACTATCTAGATTATCCTGTGCTACAATTTGTTTCCAGTTCCTTGCCCGTGCGTTTTGAAGAAAAATTTCCTCCTTAAACGAGTTGTAATCACGATAATGAATATCAAAATGTTTCTGCTGAGGCTTTTGAAGATTTAGGGTAACATACGTTAAACAATGATCCGATGAACCGATAGCTGAACTGATCCCACATGATTCGACCAATTCAGTTCTGTCAGTAATGATCAAATCGAGTAACGATTCACCATACTCCGTTATTCTGGTTGGTTCTTTAATTAGTTGAGCAAGGTGAAAACTATCCAGAATGGACTTTAAGTACTTCGTTTCAGCTTCATCCGGACACAGTTGATTGCAATTTAAGTCACCCAATATGTAAAGACTATCGACTTGCGGATATAAATGTGTTATAAAATCTTCGAGAACAGATAACTTATAATAATGGGTACTTGGTGGTCTATATACCGATATTACACCTAACTTAAGCGAATTTACCCTAACAACCATAAGAAGACATTCTACTTCCTCTCTTTTTTGTATTTGAACAAGTTTAATATTTAAATTTTGAAGATAATATACTATAATTCCCCACCTCCTTTACGTTGCCTATCTTGTCGAAGAATAGACTTTTTCAATAATGCTTGTATCTAATGATTGATCGAGCCACGATTCTGTAACTACGAAAATTCCGCACTGCATTTCCGAAAGCAGTAGCCGTAATTCATCTATTTTGGGAATAATGGAACGGACATTAGCGTGCATCATTATGAACTGAGGCCTTTGTAGTATTACCCTGTAGAGATACCAGAGGATCTATGAAGAGACACAAATAGAACAGAATTTATTATAATTAAAAAAAAACAGTAATACAGAAGAAAATAAATTAAATATGGTCTTGGTAGATTCGTTGACACTTTGAAAAGTGGTAAGACAAGGTTCATTATATTTTGGTATATACAAGTCATGGTGACAATAGTATTTATAATAATAGCTTGCGTATTAAAACCATTTATTTGCCAGTTAAAACAAATACCAATGACACAGCTAAATATCGAAGTATATTGATTATTACTTTTTATAGTTCTTTACGTATTTAATCTATAAATACTTCCTAAATAGCTTCGTAAGTCTAATCCAGTTGTTCATTTCTAAGCTACACTTCATACTTTTGGTAACAATGTGACCCAATTTCGAAATACTAAATTATTCGTATATTTCAATGACTCAGCAAAATTACAGAATATCCCAATTTGCCGTCAAAGTTATGTTTTTTCTTAACAATGCTAGCCTGTGTCCTCTTTGAACGTGTTATAAAAAACTATAAGTGTGTTTAGATAATTATGTTGTTTCTCCGTAATAAACTTTCTCGTATGTTTAAAAATTCAACTGTGTTGAGTTGGGATGTATGTTAGAACTTTTTTTTAATTTCAGAACTATTTGGATTCGCTTCTGTTATGAATAGAACTCATGTGGAAACACTTCCGGTACGAATAGCCTACTCTCCCGTAGCTTGAACTATAAGTAACACCGAGAAACGTTCAATCCGACAGCTCGAGTTTGGTCTTGTGGCTAACGCATCGGGAAGCTGATCCGAAGGTCGCAGGTTCGAACCCTGGCGTCGGTTTTTTACATATTTTTTTAAATACGTTTTTTCGTTTTTTATGCAAATACACAAAAGGAAATTCAATAAAAAATAAAAATTGTGGTTTATAATTTTAAAAGAGGGTGTCCGAAGGGAGCTGGGCGTTTTAGCAGCAAGGGGGGGGGGGGCAGCTCCCGGTTAGCTGTGGGCATACGCAAAAGTGCTGTTAACTCAAGAATGCTCTGTCCTACGGGAAGTGTTTCCATGTGAGCTCTCCTTAGAGAGGAGCACGGCGAATAATTCTAAAAAAACAAAACCTTTTTGTATGTTATTCCATTGAACCTCTAATTTGTTCTTCTTGAATGTACTGACGTATCCTTGAGAAGAGCACACATACACACAAAACGTTCAATATAAAATGTGCATTATTTGCCCAATTTCCACAAAGAAATGCAATGTATGGTGTCAAACTTTTCCTTCCATGTATGTTGATGATGCGAAACGTATCTACAGAAACGTTGAGAAGAAATACTAGTAACGAATTAGGAAGCGTAACAGAAAATTGAAGAATATTTGAATCAAACTTCCTTGAAAGTAATATTATATAGATAGAATGCGTAAAGATTTACCAGATTGTGTTTTCCGAAATAATACTAAGAAATGGAGATGGGGTTGCAACCCAGTGCGCAAATTTGGTTCGTAAATGTGAATATGTTAAAAAGCATTCTTATAATGCTCAGACAAAATTATTCCATATTATATTAGTACGTAAGAAACTTGTCTTTAATCTACACAAGTAATGACTAATTTTTCTTCAGGAAGACCACAATAGGGTACGCACAATATAATTTTCAAGTTGTGAATTTAAACATTTCCATAGTTCATGCATAAATAAATAAACTTGTCTAATCTTGTTTCTCATTGTTGTAAACTGATTATCTTTCTAAAAAAAGTTACAATAATAACACAACAATCGTAGAATATAAAAATTATTTTATATCAAATATCAATAAGATATAAGACGACATATTATTGATGCTTACAAAGTATCCTAGTAGCACACATACGTTGGAAAAACGTGGATGAAACGTTAGTTCTGAAATGTTATTTTTAACATTGTACATATGCCAAGTTGTCGGCTTGTTCAACGGTTCATTCGACGTTGAATAATGGTTGAAGAAGAGGTTGAAATCAACGTTTACAAGAAACGTAGTCTTTATCGTCAAGACGTGGACGATGAAAAAAACTCATTTTCGAAACGTTTTTTTAAGTTTGTTGATGTCCACATCTTCAACGACTCAAAAATCAGCTTTTACAATTGGCCAAAATAGAACATTGACGACCCTCTTGACGGAGAGTTACAGACAATGCAATGGTTACTTTCTATTGGTATACATATATGGTTGGACTTTGCCCATTGCTTTAATGATGAAATATTAATTTGTTTGTAAGTTTTCCAATAGCCTGAAACGGGATTCGAAGCTGGAATATTTAAATTTCTAGCTCGTTCTTCTAACTACTACGCTATGGAGAGATCTTCTGAGTGACTAATATTTTAGTAATCCTTTTATGTTACGAAGCCCATATCTGAAGTAAAGGCATGTATTTAGTAGGGCGGGCCGATTTTTTTTCTCCAAGATCTAAGAAAGCCCGAGGTGTCACAAGTTGTCTTTTCACATCTATACTAACGTGTTAAAAAATCAGACTCCTAAGTTGATATCTTGAGGACCAGAATGCCTTCAGAATTTCTCATTTTAGGCCAAAATTTGTAGTTTTCGGTGATTATTTAACCATAATTATGTTCTTATTACTTAATATTTTTTTTCGACCTAGTATTTTGTTTAACACCAATTCAAGCATATGTAATGATTTGGAATCGAAAGAAAAAGCCTCTATGCTACATCAATTACTACGATTTCGCGATAATATTAACGGATTTACAACTCTCAATTAGCTTTCAGAGAAACGGTCTAGTACTTACCACGTGAGGGGGAATGCAATGCGATTGTCCGATTGTCAACTCCTTGCTATTCATGTGGGCACGTATTAGCACGAAATAAATTATGATTTGTGCTCAAGAACTACGTTCCTGTCTAGGAGTGTTACCATAATAAATATATTTGTAACTTCTGAACCAACAACGTGAGTAAACCCTCCACACATCGTTCCATGGCTTGAGAGTGGTATGACAATATTTTGAATAGTTGTTCAACATTTTTCAGTGGAGTGTCATTGCGGGTTTGCATTTATATCCGCTAGTCCTTGTTTAGAGGAAATTCATCGTGTTGCCAGATGATAGATTTTAAATCCGTCAGCGCAGTGGTGAATTGATTCTTGACGCCATTGAGTACTTTAAAACACGTCGCAAGAAGACTTTCAGAATTCATACCATCATCATTAAACTTTCAAGTTAACGACTACGTTAAAATTGTAGAATGGGAAAGAATCCAGGTCACCGAAATGCCATTAGCAGCATCTCTGACCACGTTCGAACTACTATCAATGTAACTCTGCAACTACGACCCACTGAAGAAAACGTTGAACATCTATTCAAATTGCCATACGATTCTTAAGCTAAAGAGCGATGTGAGAAGAGGGTTACACTTACACCAGCGTATGGTTACGTTCTTGGTTCAGAAGTTCCAAATAGATTTATTATGGCAACACTGTTAGACAGACACGTAATTCTTGAGCATAAATCACAATTTATGTCGTGCTAATATGTATCCACATTAATAATAGTAAGATGGTTGAATGGACACAAGTGACAATCGCATTGCATCAAATTTCACGTGACAAGTACTGGATCGTTTCTCTGGAAGCCAATTGGAAGCTGTAAACCTGCGGTTTTTTTTTTTTTTTTAGGGAAAAATGGACGTAAATTAATCCAGTGTAAAGGGTGTTCTTTCGATTCTAAATCATTATATATACTTAAATTAGTGTTAAACCACTCCTAAGGTAGAAACAAAATATTAAGTGATGAGAATATAAGTTTAAATAATCACTGACAATTTCGAATTTTAGCCTAGAATTCTAAACTTTGAAGGCATTTCGCAGACTGAAGATAGCAGCTCAGGAGGCTGATGTTTTTACATGTCAGTATAGTTGTCAACAAACAACTTTTGACACCTCGGGTGTTTTTGGATCTTAAAAAAAAAAAACAAAAAAAAACCGGCCCATTGTGGTATATAGGCCTTCGATAGTGTGATGGCTAATTGGATCGTGTGTTAGAGCTATCAAGGTTGTTTCATTCATTTCTCTCTCCCATCGCGGCCTGTCAAATAATTGACACAATTTGCTGATAATGTCAGTGCAGTAAGGTGACATTACTTACCGATTGGAGTCTGCGTTGTTAAAATGAACGGGGTGTAGCAGCCGGACCACCTGCTTAACGCTGCCCTGATCCCGTCTCGTTGAGCATCTGCCTCTGAGCTAAACCATGGCCCACTTGCAATATCCCACTACGTCGGTAGCTACCTTAAATCCATACAATAGGTCGACGTCTATTTATGCTCGAATGCCGACTTATTGGACTCCACCTTTGAACTACTTCTTCAGCTACAGCCGCCACAAATCCAGACGTCGTCCCATAAGAATGTGGTGGCGTTTTGTTCATGGGGTAAGAATAAACGTAGCCTTTATTGTCAAGAAATGGAGAATGAAAATAAACATATTTTTGTAGTTGTATATGCTCAGCTGGTCAGCGGTTTATCCGACATTTAAGAAAGAGGTTCAGATGAACACTTAATAATCGTTGATTTCAACGTCAAAAGTGGACAATAGAAAAACGTATTTTCGAAACGTTAATGAACCATTTAATTAACGGTGAAATATAATTGAACAAGACAATGAAAATGCCATAAAAAAGAAAACCGGTAAACGTTTGTAAAAATAAGGCTGTCTGAACAATCTTGTATTTAGCAGTGAAATTTCATTCTAAAGCACTGTAAATATGTGGTAAATTGCAACAACAACAACAACAACAACAACAAAAACATAGGCCTAGTTTAAAATCAGTGTTGAAAACACGTCAGATTAACGTCCTATCAAGAAAATTAATATTCGTTGAAATATAGTATAAAATTCAGTTTGTTTTCAACATGGAAATGAGAACATGAAAACGTAATTACTTTTAATGTATTCGTACGAAACGTAATCTATGGCATAGTTAAGATAACAGTTGAAAACACACGCCATATTAACGTCCTATCAAAGAAGCAAAATTTTCGTTGGAATATGGTTTGAAATTCAACGTGGTTTTAACATGCAAAATATAACCCAAAAAAATAATTAATATCGTTCAATTAGCTTTTAACTATTAAATTAGAAAGAACCACATGAAACGAAATATATATATCATAGTTGACAATAACAGTTGAACACACGTCATGTTAAGATCTTATCAATAATACCAAGTCTTTGTTGAAACAGGGTTTCAAATTAAAAGTTATTTATCTTCTACCGATAACGATTAATCAAAGAAATTAACAAAAAAAAAATCAACGTTGAAAAAAACTTTGTGTGTTACTGCCAGGGTCAACTGACATGCAAGAACAACAAACTGCTCCTAGTGTAACAAAATCACCTGAAATAATACTTATTCGTTAACAATGAAACCTGATGTGTAACACGGCCTCACTCAATCGTAATCATTGCTGAAATGAATATACTGGGTACTAGTTTGATTATGATTATATATTTGTAGCATCTTCAAACACAAAATGTGTAATCGAGTCAAAATAACCACCAAGGCAAATTACGTGAAAGCAGCTTGAATATTCCACTTCTTAAAAAAACAATAGAAGTAAAACAATTCCCATATAAAATAACAGAAAGCACATATCAATATGGTGGTGTGATCTGCACCGTTAACACTCTATATACTAATATTTGAAAGTATGTTAATAACACAACTTTTGCCATTTATAAATGTAGATATTAACACTAGATGACAAAAAGCGTCTAAGTAACAATTCTCACAAAATGGTGAAATATTCTTTGGCACTTAATGTATAGTTCATACGGTAAGCTATAATACATTTATCAGTCTGTTCTTTCGTTTATAGCTGTATCGAAATCCAGACCCTACTTCTAAGGAAAAAAAAAAACATAGATTGTACAAAGTTTAACGAACTTTCGAGAAGGAACAAATACCTAAATGTTAATGAAGTTAAAGAAAGAAAACATATATTTAGGCGGTTCAAAACATACTTTATTGATTCCTAGTTTCAATAGTACATTAAT
Source organism: Lepisma saccharinum (assembly GCA_022664845.1). Lineage (NCBI taxonomy): Eukaryota > Metazoa > Arthropoda > Insecta > Zygentoma > Lepismatidae > Lepisma > Lepisma saccharinum. The sequence continues at coordinate 29,726 of JAGDQP010007651.1, read as the reverse complement.
TTTGTTAATTTTAAATTAAAATGTAACTACAGTATATGATGGATAGAAATTCAGTTGTGCTATGTGACTACGTTATTTTTTTTTAATTTAAAAAAAACAAACATATGCGATCAGATTCATATTTCATTTTATTACTAAAGAGAAATTAACTGAAAAAAATTGGAGAAAGGGTGGTAATTGAATGGAATGAGTACACCAAAAATTGTCGTGCATGGGTAATTGCGTATTCAGTAGAAAAATCCTCCTTTAAATTATATCTTTCATCACGTTACACTAGTAGTCCAGACAATTTGTAACAAAGTAAAACTAATTGCAACAGAATTTCTCTCTGCATTTTCTAAGTAAGAATTTCGTCCTGAAAAACATATCAAAATTGTACAAAAATCTGAAGTCTCGTTTTGCGCCATTTTGGATTCTTTTGTTCAACACTTTTGGTTGAAATATCAATCATTTGTTCTCACAGAATGAAGCTAGACACTTCGTTCAAGTGTCAAATTGAAGCCAATAGACTGTATAAGTAACGAAAGGTAATAGAGTTCTTATATACTGCCCCATATTTCTCGTATGGCGGTTGTTATCTAAAAAATGTTGCTTTATTTTCATCTGCAAATAACTATGAAACCGTCACAGACATGGGAAAACATTCCCCTATAGAAATAATTAAGCGGAATTTGCTCTTTTCAACGACATCAAAATCATCGCTCTATCTTAAAAACTGAGGGAGGTATTTGATTATTTATTTATAGAAACTACATATATTTACTCCACCGATTTCAACATATCATACACCGTTGGTCAGGTAATTACATTTTCTATATTATTTATATGTTACCTAATAATGCCGTATTTACAATACAGCATAGTTAAAAAGCTAATTTCTTAGCGTCACCACAATTGAAGGGTTGGGCGCAAGAAGGACACTTCTTCGAAGTTCCAACTTGTGGGAAAATCGGTGTTGAAAATATAGGAACTTTAATAATGATATTGAATCATCTTGAATAAAATAAGACTTATTTCATATTAAATATTATATTATTTTTAGTACTAATTTTAATTATATTTTGCAACTCAAATAAAAAACAAAATACTGAAAAAGTAGTAAAATAAAATTCCATGGATGTACTCTTCTTGCAGAGAACACTAGTACACTTATTAAGTTATGTAAGGACAACAGAGAAACAATGATTTTTCTTAAGCATGATGACAAGATCAAGTATAATCTCCTAGAATTGCATTTGACCTTACAGAAACAGTCCTTTAAGTAAACGCACTAGAAAAATAAGTCATCTCTCAGTAGCGATTTATTAATACTTTTTGGTATTGTAGGTAAGCATCTTGGTATAAATGAAAGAATTGTTATTAAGTTCATAAACAAGCTGGTAAGCTTCTAACGACGGGACCTACAGTCTTTGATAAAGTGACTCTGAACCTCTACATTCAATGAACTCGGCTGAAATTGAACCCGTGACCGCGCGCTAACCTCTAGCCACCCTGAAGTAAAACTGAATGTCACCATTTTCACCTAGGGAGTTCCTGGCTGACCATCTTGACTACGGTTTACAATGGTTTCGCCTTAGTCACACAAGGTAAATGCCCGGATGATATCTTCAACTCCTTTCCGCATCTTTTCCGTTACCTTATTCCGCCCTAAGCCATAGATGCTTAAAGGCAATTAATAAATTCAAATTCAAATTGTAACCATTTGCATGATCATTATAGACACCACTTGAAATGAAAATACTCTCATTTTATTACAACAGTTCTCTACTGATTTCAACTTCTTTCTTCGAACGACTGTATCACTTCTTGAAATATATTGTTTACCTGATTCTCTCCAGACTTTAACTACAATTCTTGTTCACACACTTTTATTCATATGCTTCTTTAAACATTTCTCTTATTCTTTAGCAACATTCTCAATGTCTTCAGAAGCTGAAGAAGTTGAAAACTACTCATACAGTTAAAAAACAAAACAAAACAAAAAAAAAAACTGTACCAACAAATACACAGTGAAAAAGCAGCTGTGCAATAACTTTAAACATCAAACAACTGAAGTCAGTGTCTATAATATCAGATCTCATAACAGAGAGAGGGAAAACGTCACAGAGAAAGATTCTATGCTAAAAAAAAAGGCACTTGCAGTCCTTCATATTTCGGCTTCTCCTGAGCTCAATTTTCTTGTGGATGGATTGTGTACATCCAAACTACGATTACAATCTATATTCTTATGTAAATGAATGTGAGTTTGTGTATTTCAAGTATCGAATGTAAATTCTATGTAACCATTTGTATCTTCTGCATTCATAATCATGTATGTCATTGATTTAGAAAAAAAAAACTGTTACAGCATTCGTCAAAGAAGCAGATTCTTTATGTCCAGAAACCCACTTTTTCTTTGTATCTCAGCAGACAGCAAACATCTTCAACTTTCCTTTTTATTTTGAAAGTTTAAATATCATTGATTCCTTCAGAAATGCGGGAAAGTATAAAGTTGAATAGAGAGCCGTTGGAGCAGACTCCTATATAAAGGCAATCGACCCCTTTGTTGCTGTCACAAAATTATTACAAAATAGTATTTTGGATGACAACACCAATAAATTTTACTCTCAACACCTTCATTTACCTAAACATCCTTCATCCTTTTACAGTTTCACCTGTCTTGAATTCTGGCAATTTTACTTATAAATGATCTGTTCTTCTAGATAATGCCTTTAGGCTTACTCAAATAAATAAAGGGGAAAAGTGGATTTTCTGGGGGCTTGCTTGGGGCGCTACCTGGGCCCTGGTACTTAATCCGGTTCATTTTTAACATAAATCAAATAATTATTTTCTCTAATCAATTATACGAATTAACTCGAAGGACGAAAGTGGCTTATTAGAGCTAGAAGTCCAGTCAGGGGGTCCTGCGGACCCATGGCATTTACTGTAGCGGTTGCTCTCACTTACTTACTCAGCGACCATCATACCAAGCTTCGTGTTACAACACCGACTTGTTCCGTACTCGTATCGGTTGCGATGCTGGATTTGCACTTAGACAGAGAAATCAGTTAGTGTTAGAATGTCCTGCTGTGAAACAGAGACACTATTTAACTACCCCCACAGAAGAGGTCAAGTTGCATGTGTCCGTTCAAATTCGTTGCTGACGGTGCAGAAAAGATAATTTACTTATTCAAATAACTTCGGGAATTATTCTCAAGTATATGTAGTAGTCCCGGTTATTAATTGTAAGTTGATGGAACTTTACGTATTGATTTAATATTATCAGACTAATCACTAGGCAGTAGTTATATATCTGAATAGCTTATAAAATTATATATAATCGAAGGAAAATGATCACATCGAAAAAGAATTGATATACCTCCTGAACAATGAAGAGGATGAGTTAATTCAGTTATATAATACCCGATCAAATCGTTAATAGTTTGTACACGGATCGGTAAAATAGTAATCATTCCCAGCCGGTCATCTTAATTGAATTTGTAAAGAAGTAATGTCTGATTTAAGCTAGACACCGCAAGATTCACACCATCGGATAGGTACCTTAAATTATGGACAGGGTCGCCTTCTTTTCCAAACTTCCTCGAATATCGTAAATTATTACTGAGAGCAATTCTGTATTAAAGTCGATAACTAGAGTTGACTTCTGAAATTAATTAACAAGCTGCTGAGATACTTCCGTAACGAATATTCATCAAAATTGAAACCGCTAACCAATTCTGTTATTAATCATTTCTATATACAATAAACTAGATCTTGTTATTATTAATCGAAGCCTCGAATTCTTATTGATCAAACAAAAAACTGATATATAATAACCTAATTCTGTGTTTTCTCAAGTTATTGATTTGTTTCATGTATTTAGAAAAGGTCCTGACTAGTTCTTTCCCTGTACAGATTCCGGTCTTTATTATTATTACTCAAAAGAGAGGGAAAAACGTTTTCCGATATTTGAGATATTAGCATCTGTAGATGCCAACAAGCGATTTGTGTCCTTTATGTTTTTTTATGTTTTATCGTATTTCTCCGTTGTCCGAATACCGCAGTGTAAAAGAATCCAGGGCCGAAATTCACCCTATACAGACACAGCCACATATTACGTAAGAAGAGTCAATTGTAAGACGGTGTTATTAATCGTTCGTGGATAACGAATTTCTTAAGGTACTCGAAATCGAAGCAAAAAAGAAAGAGAGAGAATACCAAAGAAAAAACAATTTTCAAAATATTGACATAAAATGTGGTGATTATGTAGATAAAGGATGGAAGAACAGAATAATTAAAGCATTTCAGGTAAAAGGGCACTTCTGAGTAAGTGCCTTTCTTGCACCCAACCCTTCAATTGATATATTAAAAAACTGCTGTAAGGCGATTTAAACCAAAAATGACGACTGCAAATGATAGCTAAGTCAATATCGGCATCATTTTAATATATATTCTGGACAATTATCTCAACAGTAAGGTTCTGTTTCTGTTGGAATTTGTTCTTAGTTATCACTATGTACAGCCTATTACATGTGTATCAATATTGTTCAATTGTATGATGTTGGCACATAGCAATTTTTACATAAACATATTATATAAATGTACTTACTTTATGTACTTAATTTGTAAACGATTGGCGTTGCTGAATCCTCCCCGATCTCATGTATCAGAAGTATCCTGTAACTATGCATATGGTTGATAGCATAACCATTAACAACACAACATAAATTTTCGAATTGGAAACATATTCAAAATGCGCGTGCATGAAGACAATCAGTTTACTATCCACAAAAGCGGACTCATCAAACAGGGACACTAGATAATAAAGAAAGAAAAGGATTATTTTGAAGTGGGCTAAACAACTTGGAGAAGATCAATGAAGAGCAATTCACAGTGAATGATCTGTTGAAAAAGATGGAGTGAGATCTGAAAGCATGAGCCTCTAATGAGTAACAGTATTGAGTAACTTACTTGAAAGTACAGCAGCATATTGTTAAAATGTCTAATCTAAATTATCTGCCCGAAAATATAGCACGTAGGGACACTAAGTCGAATATCTCCCTCATTTTTTAAAAATAGAACAATGATTTTTATATCGTTACAAGGAGCAAATTCTGCTTAATTATTTCTTTAAGGGAAGATTTTCCCATAAATGTGACGATTTCATAGTTATTTTGCCACTATAGCAATATTAAGATGCGAACAAAATATTTTTTTTTTGAATAACAACCGTCATATTTAAATATGGCAGCAGTATATAAGAACTCTACAACTTTTATTAGTTACACAGTCTATTAGCTTCACTTTGTGAGAAGACACTATCGATATTTCAATAAAAAGGTGTTGAACAAAAGCATCCAATATGACGACTCAAAATGGCGTGAAATGCCCGCCGCAGATTTTGGTAGATTTTTGATATGTTGTTCATTACGCAATTTTGACCTAGAAAATATAGAGATAAATTAAGTTGCAATTAATTAGTTCAGGGTTGAGGCATTTTTCTGCTTAAATTGACTGGATTATAGGTTGAGATTCATTCATTAAGAAAATATTCGATTAGTCTGTCTTATTGTGCACTTCGGAATACAAAATAAAATCTTAGTAGCAGAAGAAGGACTTCGAAGTTTAAATGGTCTAAACTAAAAACACCAGTAGAATGGAAGGAAATATCCAGTTTATTAAAACTGGGTGAAAGATTTAAACTTAATGGTAAGACCTTGTTTGCACTGACAAGGGACAATATTAGAAATTCCTTTACAGAAAAAAAATAATAGATTGGTAGATAGAATAGATAGGAATATAATATGGTAACATGTGTTGACAGAAGCCCAGTGCCTAAAATTAAGCGACCTAGTTTTCTGTGCATTTATGCACAGTTCTCTTTGTAAAAGAAATTAATATATAATATTTTCGTACTGCTTATATATTTGAACTTCCTTGTGGGTAACTTTTTATTTAGTTTTTTAATACTTTTTCATGGGTTTAATACTCAGTTTTGGCTTTGTCCTTCACATGAGGGATGATCTATCTCAGCGATCACTATTCCGGGGGTAGGGACAAGGAAGATAGTGTCAAGCACTTTTGTAGATGTATTATTCAAGCATTCACTTGACGAGATTGAGGAAATTCTGTCTGGATAGCCTATGACGGGAATCAAAACTGTGTGCTCTCCCAGTACCGGTCAGAAGTCCGCGAATGTAACTACTTATTCAACGTTATTTTTTTAATTTCATTTTCAGATCTGCAGTCAGGAATTTCGAAAGGGGAGAACTCAAGTGGTGTTTTTAACTCTTCTTCTACGACTGATTTAGGAAAACGAATTAAATGAAAGACATAGGGTTACTAGACCCCAGTGCCGGATCTAGTAGGGGGCAATCGCCATGGGCGGCACGTTTAGCGGGCGGCAAACAGCTAAAAATAATAAATAGAAGCTCCTAAAAGGGAAGTAGATTCGGATATTAAATTGAAATTGACGTAATTGATCGCGCACTAAAACATTTTTTAATGTTATTCCATACAACCTACCTTCATCTTTAAAATTCAAAACGGCGATTTAAGTCAGATAGGCAGGTCTACTGCCTCACTGGAGTTAGTAATTGCTATGCCACGATAGGCTCCAGAGAAGATAACAAAAGAACAGATGCGAAATAATGTTGTGGCGGTCGTGTCGGCCGGTCGTGTTGTTTGGCTAAAAACGATGGAAATGGCGGCAAAATTTAACTTTGATCCCCCCTCATAGGAAAATTTCTAGATCCGGCACTTTAGACCCACAGCTAAAACTAGAATTATTGGCAGAAGGGGGGAAGTTGTAATGGAAGTAATCAAGAGTCGAGCGAACTAAATGTTGAAGTCCAAACAATGTAAAGAACGGATTTTAAACAGTTTCGTTCAAGCAATTATTTCCCCATCAAGTGACGTGATTTATAAAATTATTTTCGAGAGAGATTGTTTTTTTTTATATATTGCACGTCTCCTAATTAGTTTTTTCATATGTGCCGATCATGAAATATTGACGAGGGATGAGTAAACAATCTTCTGCACTCTGATGGGATAACTCCAAAATGCACATCTAAAATAATATTTGTGTGTTAACCATTTTATCAACGAATTTATGGTTGGAAATCGTAAATACTGACTTACAGAATATCGAAGGGGAAAATAATTGAGATCAAAAGCAAACTTTGTTAATAAATAATAATGTCATATGTTACAGTGTAATTTACAGACGTTGCTAGTTTCTAGACATTTGATTCCGAATATCTTCAGGGTTTACATTACCATCGTTATTTATGGATGACCAAAATGTGTCAGATAATTTAATCTTTCCTCTGTCATTGAAGAGGGAGGCTAACATTTGAAGTGAGAACATCGCATTTGAGAAACAACGCTGAGGTGTACAGGTTGTAAAGGGGAAATGTTACGAGAATTTGCAACAACACAATGTAAACATTAGGACGCAATTTCACTTCTTTTATCATATTTCAAATTCGGCCTTAACAATACTCTTATAAATCATCGGTATAGTTGAAAGTCTGCGATTTGATCTACAATTTATGCTTCGCACAAGATAATACAGTTTAAGCCATTCCGCTTGATGTTTATCAAACGGTACTTTTAGTTCGCTGACAAGATTATCAAGATACGGGAAATACGTAAAATGTCTGAAATCATAGTTTAACAAAAGGGCTTTGGAAAAAACAATTTTGCCACTGAACGCATCTACAAATTGATCATCAGCTGTCAAGTGTCATTAGTAATGTTGGCACATTTGCACATCAAATCTCAAAGGGAATTGTTAACCCTTAGATTAGAAGAAAGCTGAATAGTATGCTTTTAAGGTCAAAAGTTAACAGGAGAAAGACAACTGTAGAGTTAGATTAAACCAACCAACAGCGAGTGTGTATTTCAGAAAATTTCTACACTGAATATCTAATAAAAATGTTCCTGGTTACTACAGAAACATAATAACAATTACCAACGAAAGGTCGTAATTCAATTGGCTGAGCGTTGGCTTGGCATTCGGGAGATCATGGGTTTGATACCACGTTGGACCATCCCAACAGGTTCTGTTCATGTTTCTTTCCTCAGTCATATCAGGTACTTTCGATAATCGCCCTGCATCCCTTTCTCTAATCTATCCCTCTCGGAGACATGGATGTTTAAAAATCACAAATAAATTCAATCTCGTAAAACTTTTATCAGTTTATGTTAACACAGTATTACATACAAGACATAAAACTAGATTTGAGATATTTGAAGAAATTATTCAGTGAATGTTTACAGTGCTATTATAAGCACTCAATAGCAAAGAATATCAAGAATAATGAAATAGTATAGACACACTGAACATCAGACCTACTGTCATCTTTAGATGGAACAGAAATATTTAATCGATTTTCCAAATTTAACAAGCGCACTTGCATTTTTGATATCATATATATGCATATAACTGTGCTTGAGACTCTTATTTCTGAACTCGCTACAATAACTTGATTCTGTATAGCAGATGGGAGGATTTTGCCCACCGACAAGCTGCTATTGTTTACTAACCCGCCGTAGATCAGTGGTAGAGTGTTGGCGTAGCATGTCGGGAGGTCGTGGGTTCGATTCTGGCTTATTTTTAATCTTAGTCATACCACGCAAATGCTGGATGGTACCTTCACATAGGGCCTGCCCGACAACTTCCCAACTCCTTTCGCCTGAACCTTAGATACCTAAAGACCATAAATAAAAAATTTCAGTAATGTTTATAATTGAAGGAATGTCGCATAGAAAGGCTTCTCTACGTATGAATTTCATTGTTAAGAAAGGAATATTATTTAATAGGGCAACATAGAAACCCGTTCGGCTTGCATTTCTTTAGACGTCATTTATGACGATGCAGTGATAGCTTTGCATGCCTCTAGCACCAAAACAAGAACCTGGTTTCCAAATTTCTTGAAAAGTACTTTTCCCTGTTTTTAAATCCCGTACATGGTGCTACAGCAATGGACAAGAAGATTGTCGCATGTCTATAACTGATTTTTCTTATTTCGAAAATAAATAAATTGAAACATCGCATAAATTTCTTGACTTATAGACATATGCACAATCACACCATGACCCACTTTTGAGAAAAATATTGTTCTGAAATGTAACTAAACGAAGGTGATAGATGTATACACGGGAGGGACATCTTCGAGAAGTATAGAAATATTATTTAAAAACATGTGACAATCGTTCTGTCCGTAGTTGTACATATTATATTTTTAGTGTATCTATTTTCCAACCCACTCTCTCTTTCCCCTCTCTAAAGTGTAGGTTGACCTGTGGTGAATGTGGTTCATAGATGTGACATAGAATCAATCACCCGTCCCAGTTTCCAACTAAAGTTTATTTTAATGAATTTACTTCAGAAACATTCTTCGTTGCATAAAAGGAATAGTATGTAAGTAAGACAACCACCCAACCTAACCTCCCCCTAAAAAAAATCGAGAATATCGGCTACTCTCGTCAATCATTAGCTGCAGAATTAGCAGGTACCTTTTTTATTAGTGGTAGAAATAAGAACATTGGCTTGGCAGTCTAGTTAAACAATTACGTCTGTTGTATCTAAACTGTTAGTTTTCAAAACCGGTAACAGTTATTACAATTTAGCTAACATAACTACTATTAAATAATAACAATTTAGCAAAAATAAATGCTATTAGATAACGCTTAAATTATTTTTGTCCATCTCTACAGTCTTTTTATCTATGGATACACCAGGTTTTGACATACCATGACCAGACTTGAGGAGTAAAGTAACGCAAGTAACGCGTTACCGGTAACGCATTACTTTTTCAGTAACGAGTTACTGTAACGCGTTACAATATTTTGAAAGTAACTATAACAGTAAAGAGTTAATTTTTCTCCAAGTAACGACGTTCCTTTTTCATCTGTTGTTTGCAAAGAAACAAACACAATACCTTGTCAAGAAAGAAATATTTCTTAGATTTTTTAAAGTCTAAGGTTTAATGTATTTGTAGGTATGAATATGTTGGATGTGTATATAATCAGGATAAAAAAAAATGATATTTCCACCAGTTTTCTTTCCACAGTACCAATACAAAAGATGCAAGAACCGGTGCCAAAGTAACGCGTTACTTTTGAAAGCGAGTAAAGTAACTTGTAACGTGTTACATTTTAAAAGTAACGTGCTCAACACTGATCATGACTCATCAGCTCTGCTGTTTAAAGTATTGAAAATATGAAGCTCTTAAGTTCATTTTCCTAAATTTTCGGTAGCTTGCAGCCGGTCCAAAACGCTGCGGAATTTCCACCCCGGTCACTAAGCCTTTTTAAAAATTCATTTTTGATGTATTGTCGTCTCTTCAAGCTTGTCAGTCGAATTCTGTTACATTCTGTTTCTACACGCTATACCCGTGTTTCTACTGCGTTCTAGAGAGCTGTTTATATCTCGTCTTTGGGTACAGTTTGTAACATTTTTTACAATTGTCTGCAGCGGGATTCGAAGTTGGAAGAGTGATGTACTACAAATCGCAAGGGTCCAAGTTCGAATCGCGCAGCAGGTAATCAGAAAAATTACAAATTGCACATGAAGACGAATGATCTCTAAAAGTAGTAGAAACAGATGTGAGTCTAGATATATGAAATGAATGACCAAGTACATTCTTGACAATGAACGAAGCACAAGTATATATTTGTATCACTTGACAACTGCCACTGTCACTAACCCTCCGTCAAGAACAATTGTTAGTTTTCTCCATAAAGTGTACGCCAGAACACGAATAGAAAGAAACCAGTTTAAACTGTACAGAAACCTACACATGCAGCAATATATGTGATGTATATAATATCATAAAAAAAACAACTTATAAGTAAACTTTGCCGAGATTTGGGCTCGAACTGGAGTCTCCCAGCTATCGGTTGAGTTGGATTGCGACGGTCGTTTAGTAGTTAGAATACGAAACCAGCAACTGGACGACCCGGCTTGGAGTCCCTGCCTGGTGGAGCAATGGTAGAGGCCGTAGAACGCTCACCTCTGGTGCTTGTGGTCGTCAATTCGATCTCTGCTCGTGTCATCTGGGCTTTATAGTGGACAAACGCAGTGTGCGTAGGTTTACTCGGGGCTATACCGTTTTCTCCTGGTTCTACCGTTTCGTCCTACTTTCGTCATTCCACCAATCATCCACCCGGTCTGAGCCAAAGTCTCCTCAAGGCTTTAGAGTCCCTGCCGCGCCCACAACCAATTTTTTGTGTATTAAAAAAACTTCCATTAGTTTCTGATTACAACAACTGTATAACAGATCACTTTTTTTCGTTTTCCATTGACAGTTTTTTGTTAGCGTGAACCCATAATATTACGGTGATTTCGTTCCCAACTTTCATTAAGGTGGCCGTTAATATAATCAAAAACATTAAACATGAAATACTGTCGACTAGCAAGCTTGAGCTAAATTATTTGCGTCAATGTTCATCACACTAAATCCTGTTTCGCATTCCGCAGTATTACAAGGAAATGTTTGTAGTCAGCGCTTCAAGAGTTAAAAACATTTCGGAATTGTCGGGAATATTGAACATATTCCGCTTACCACTTTATCCTACATCCAGATAAATCTTTCACAAAGTTGCCTTACTTCTTTCACCGTGACGTCTTCGGGTCATACATTTGGATCTAGCATTGTAATGTTATTTAAGATGTGATCATTGGATTCATTTTTATCATACAATCTTCTCTTCGTATTATCACAAAGAATTAGAATAAATTGGTTAGAGTTCAAGCTCTTTAACTTTGATATTGCTTTTAACAGAAATTCTTCCTCATCAAAATAAGACAATTTTATGAGCTGTCATCTACAAATGGAAAATTTTTCCCATATGGTCACCATTGAACGTCTCTAATTGAATTAATGATTCGTGATCAGTAACTGATTTTGCTAAATAGTAAACAGTCTGGAAAATATTTTATTTGCAATTCTGTACTAAGCTTGCCGATTTGCAATTAGCCTTTCTTCTTTTGACTTCCAAATTTACAAAGGAACTGAATGAAATTTCGAGTCAGAATGTGTATTGATCTTGTGCAGGAGTGAAACCAAATTGAGCACTTCTATTTGTCCTTGTCTCCAATGCCTTGTATTTTAGCACAGCAAAGACCATTGTATTTTTTTAATTTTCACCTTATAGGATACTTCTTTCTCTGACTTTCAACATTGGATATGTGGCACATTGGGATTCCACAGAAAAATAGTTCCATTTATGACACTTTATTCGTGTGTAGCCTAAATTATCCTGCCACACTTTGTTTTCCTTTTATCACAGTTCAAAGTGATGGAAGAGGACTTTCTGGACACTCTGTACCATACTAAAACAAGTCGTAACTTATAAACATGTTTACATTCTAGCTTACTTTAGCTTCTTAAACCTTGCCCACTCCTCTCAACTTACAACAGTGATGCCAGAACATGAAGATAAACTATTCCGATTTGCTGCTATTTGATGAATTAAACCGTTTTCAGAGAAGAAACGGAAACAGGGACAATCGAGTTAGATCTAATCGACTGTGCATGAATTACCAATGCTGTGCTGTATTTCCTTTGCAGATAGCACAGGATTGGCAATTCATGCACAATCAAGAAAATCCGTTTTGATAATTTCTTTCATTCTGTTTCTCTGCCGGGATGCAAATAGCTGAGTACACGGCGTGTACCCACCGTGTACCCGGCGTTGTTTTAACATTCAGCTCGGTAAACGCTTCCTTCTAAACTTTTAAGGTGGGTACACGCCGTGTACCCGCGTGTACCCTCAATTCCACCCCTGGTTGTCAACCGTCCGGTTTTGAACCAGATAGTCCAGGTTTTATGGGAATTATCCGGTGTCCGGTTACAAGTTCAAAATAGACACCTAATGTCTGGTTTTGAGAGATATCTCCTCAAGATGGCATTAGGTTAGAGTTTAAAGATATATCGTTTACTCTGAGGAAAGTCTCACATTTTTAAAGTTAGTACTACTCGCAAATTATAGCTTATTCTGTGTCTGGTTGAAGTTCTTTATTACCTGTAGGTAACTCTGGCTCAGGCTGGGGTATGGGTAGGATAGGATAGGATATTGAAATGTAATGACCAGAGAGTATATTCAAGATACCATTATGGCATTTGCTTCGTGTGACTGAGGAAAACCCTTATAAAAACCTACGTTAAGATAGGTCTGGCGAAACTATTTGTCAGGTCTGAATAATATAATTACTTAGTTGTAAATACTGCGGTGTAAGTTTTGCTGCTATAATAAAATACTTCGTAATGGTGGCTTACATTTCTTGGACGAAAACTTCTGCTTGCACTTTCCCCCAGTTACTAATTATTTTGTTTCTTTGTAGACTTACATTCTATTTATCAAAACAGTTAATATTTTATGTTACATATCTTTTTTAGCCATTATTTAATTTATGAAGACCTATTGAATAACGAATAGACACTGGATAGATCATGACATAAAAAGGTGAATTAATTATTAGTATTAAATATAGTAATTTCAAAGAGTGTAAACTTATTTCTTCATATTTTATTGTTTTGTTAACCTTAGTACACCACTTTACTTTCTGTAGTAATTTGATCCCGACATTTATAGTTGCTTACGTGGCATATTTTGTTAATGGTAAAGATGTTTTTACACTACTTAAATTAATTAAAATAAGGAAATAAAATTTCTTTACATTTTTGGGATCTCGTTCTCCTGCTCTGACTAACTTTTGTAAGTCTATTCGACTACTAGATATTTGACATAAGAAACACGATGCTCATAGTTCAATTTCGTATGTCGGATACAACTCAAGTTGTTTTTCAAGCAGTAAAGTGAGTTCACGAATTATTCTCAGTGTGTTGCATGTCCAGTTTACAAACTGAAATCAATCTAAATATCCAGATTTTAAATATTTTGGAGTTGGCAACCCTATGAAAATCAGACAGTTGGATTGTCTCCACAATCAGTTTCTAATCAGACACAACGCAAAGGAAATAAATACAACACCAGACATATTTAGTTCTCAGAACTCCTAGTGTGAAATAATTAATATAATTCTTAATTATCAATTTTGGCGGTGAAGATTTTTCCAACAAAATTCACCAATGGATATGTTGGTAATCTACACCTGTACAAAAAAAAATATATATTATATCTTCATAATTGATTACATTACAATTTGTTTTCATATATTAAAGACGTAGGTCGCTAAGAATGATAGCGAAGTTTGGAATTAAAAATATCCTTTCACACAATTTTCTATACTATTCCAGATCTCACTGAAGGGAATCTCGAGCCATAATACTAAAAAATAAGAATAAAGATCAAAATTTCATTTAAGAGTAACAAATTAAAGGTTCATTGTAACTCTCTAAAAAAAACTAATTTTCCACCCATCTATTGGTAAAAACTGAAGTAACGAATAGCAAACCACATTGGAGTTTATGTACACAGCCTCAAGCCGTTTCATCGTAGGTTTTCCTTCTTTATTCAGTTTGTGTGTCTCTATAGTAGATAGATATATTGTGCTTCGGCTTCAGGACAAAATGTATTTTATTATAAAGTTTTATTTCATTAATTTTAGTTCATTTTATCATTATTTGATATTTTTTTTCACAAACTTTTAATAATGAACTAACGACTTCGGCTCATCCTGATTCTATACAATTATGTTACAAGCACGCTCCAGTGTCCAGTCGTTAGTGTAAACCAGCGTTCCTCAACTTTTATCAGCCGCGACCCTCTTTTACCATGCCTCCTGCCCGGCGACCCGTTTACTACATATATATATACCGTTTACTAATTCGTGTAACTGAGAAACGGACCTGCAATTCTATAAAAACGAAAAGTTTTCAAGGCATTTTGATGAATTTTTCTACAGTTGCTTACAAGATCCTGAAGCCTTGACGTTGTGAAAATACTTTTCCTAAACTAAATTTTAATCCCCCTTTTGGGAATTCAAACTCAAAATTCAATTTTGCTTATGTAAAAATCAATGTTTATTCAGATGACCAATTTTCTTTGTCTAATTTTATTAATTAGTACCAAGAAATTAGGTCAGATGCTGATTTCTGTCTATAAAATATTGTACTATCTCTCGATCTTTTTCTACTTCAAGTTTTAGTTTTGAACCCTAAGAAGGGAGGTGGGATTAAAATTTTGTCAAAAGTGGGTTTTGTGAGTAATTGTAGAACATTTCACTGAAATAACTTGAAAAATTTCGCTTTAACCGGTCTGTTTCTCAGTTGCACGAATTAATATAGAGTCTGTCTGTATATTAAAAACATGGTATTTAGGACAAGTATGGGTACCTAACTTTTGACTCAAAATGACTTGATAAAGTGTATCACAAAAATTGAACCGGACATTTTGAAATTTGGTTAAATCAAAGTAGGCTCAAATTTTGCGCTAACCTAGTGCAATCTTTCGTAACGCGTTACATCTTTTTGTACTTCTTTGTTTTGTTTACTATTTGTTTCTCATTTGAAAACATAACAGTTGATTTACTGTATTTTGTAATAAATATCCTAATTATATTACCAGAAAAGTATTCAACAAATTACATTATTTTTAATAATTATAAAAACAAGAGAAATAAAATACCTTCTTTGAAATTTAACCCACAAAATTCTAATTAAATTTATTTTTTCAACTCCTCTCTCGACCTCCTTGCGCATAACCCACGACCCCCACGTTGAGAAACCCTGGTCTAAAGGGTTCGCGCGATTCTTTGTTAAATATTTATATTATACTTGTTCCGAGCCCATTGTTAAAATTGCTCGCGAACTAAAAATCAACAAAATTAACGTACTTTCCGTTTTTAAGCATGTTTTATAAGAGTAATGTTTTCCTTCGCATTGTCTAGTAAAAGAGCGATACGTCACTGATCAAACGCTACGCAAAACTAACACCACGAATAACATGTTCGTAGTATTTATGTTTATGTAGGCCACCATTGTGTAGATGTGTGTGTATATGGTGATTTTCGAGAGTTTACTAACTTATGAAGGAAGGGTATCCAGCGACAGAACCTATACTTTTGACTGTGAACAAAGGCGTCATTTAGAAGGGGGAGGCAGGGAGACAATTGAACCTCCTGGGTTTGAGAATATACACTCACTAAAACAATGTAAAGAAACCTTTAAAAGACAAATTAAAGTGAAATAAAAACAGAACGAAAAGTAAAGAAAAATAATATATATATTATTTTTGAGAGAGAGACATAAAATTTTAGGAATGTGTAGCTCATTAGAAGGAAACTCGCTAGTTAAAAATAGAGCTTTACTTAATTAACGAAGGGGAAGCACGACCTAAATTTAGGATAATGGATCATGGGCCTTAAGTATAACAACAATATGAATAAATGCTCATTCCACTTACCACCAGAAGTTATCTACAGCCAAGCCAGAAACAGAAGACACTGCCGCCAGGGTCGAACCCAAATTCTTAAAAATCGTCTGAGCCTTGACTAACTATAACTCAGACATCGCAAGTGAAGTATATAGGAATTTTTGGTAACGAAACCAGACACACAATGTCCCGTCCAACAGTTTATCTTCTCCCTACTTCGACACGCATCGACGTCACTACTTCCTAGTCGCCCTTTCCATAAACACTAAAAAGTCGCTGAATTGCCCGTAAAGTTATTCACTTGAAGTCGGAAGCATTTCCACACACTGACAAGGAATCCCAAGTATTTGGAATATTATGTACCTTGCATATATCTGAGTGACGAAGTAAGGAGGTGAAGGCAAAGTAGAAGCAAATAACTTCAATAACGACCAGCTTGGCT